>JASGXE010012512.1:0-36057 GCA_030068105.1 Sinentomon sp. SZTP_YWyxl
GAGGGTGGTCAAAGAAAATTTGAATAAACAGCATGTTGCAAATAGTAAGCAGTATGGGCCCCTACATCACATTTAGAACATAATTTTCAAGTTGGCCACATAGTCAAGTATATTCTGGATCCCAGATCGAGGGCAGTTGATAAGTTCAACAAGAAACTGGCTCCTATTTTTTCCCCGCCACAAATCATCTTGGAGTGCCATCTGAATGGAAACATTCTCATGAAACCCTTCAGATCTGAAGGCAGACAGGTAACCTTGCATTCCAGTAGGGTTTTCCCTTTTCATATTCTGCATCCTCCTGAGGCAGATGTTGTAGATGATCAGAGTGACGGTGCAGAGGATGGGGTGAAAGGGGCGGATGCTAATTTTGAAGTTCCAGTTGGAGATAGCAGCGATGATATCAGAAACATTGGAAATCCTCTACAACTATTGATTTATTATTTACGAATATCCTTGACGGATGCTCTGCTGGCGTTATTAAATCCTTTCTATCTGATCATTTTCCAATTTTTATGTCCTTTCTTGCAAAAGATGTTATTTTGCCTGTTCAACACCAATGTCCTGTACCTTGTATATTGAGCCATTGGAAAATAGGGAAACATCTCCAAGAAGTTAACTGGAATTCAGTTCTGGGAACTCATGAATGTGAGGAAGCCTATGATATTTTTCATGAAATTATTACTGCAATCATGCATAAATCAACCAGGGTTGCATGTGACAGTGCCAAATTTAATCGGTTTGCTGCAATCCCTTGGCTAAGTGATTCCATAATCAAGGATATTATCCTACGGGACAATTTAAAATCCAAACTACATAAAAGTCCTTTCAATATTAATTTGCAGGTCAGAGTGAAAAATCTTACTCAGGCAATTGACTCTGCAATAATGTATGCCAAAAATCAATATTTTGGAGAGAAACTTAGAAACGCCTCTAACCCCAAACTGCTGTGGCAGACCATCTTTGAAGTGACTAACACTAATAAAAACCTCAAAGGCCCCCCCTCACTTTGGTAGATCCTGCCAGTGGTGATCATGTTGTGGACCAGGGTAACATTGCTGAAATATTTTGTGAATCCTTTAGCTCATTGTTTTGTGTGCAATCTGACAGCCACACATCGCCCATCAACGAAGTGCAGCACATGTCTATCATTAAGTCGGTGTACTTATACCTGCTACTTACACAGGCTGAAAGGAATTGTGGCAAATCTTCGGGTCTCTGCACCGGGGTGGGACGGAATCAGTTGTCAAATTCTTAAACAAAATTTTAAGTATCTCAGTAAGCCTTTATTTCATCTAGCTAATCTAATGTTATCTCAAGGTGTATTTCCTACAAAACTTAAATTGGCTACAATAGTTCCAATTTTTAAAGCAGGAGTACGGACTGATGCATTAAACTACAGACCCATATCTATTTTGCCGGTTGTCAGTAAAATTTTTGAAAAACTTATTCACCTAAGACTGTTGAAGTTCCTTTCTTCCCAGTCAGTTATCTCAAATTGCCAATTTGGTTTTCTTCCTGGGAAGTCCACCTTAGATGCACTTTGGGGTGTCATGGACTTTATTTCCAATGCCCGTGGGGAAGGTCGTTCAGCTATTGCATTTTTCTTGGATCTTTCGAAAGCATTTGATAATGTTAATCACCGACTCCTGATCAATCGCCTCCATGATTATGGGATAAGAGGCATTGCTCATAAATTATTGTCCTCGTATCTTCAGGACAGATTCTGTGTGGTCAAAATTGGAAAAGTGTATTCTAGTCGTTTACCTGTCCATAAAGGTGTCCCACAAGGCAGCATTTTAGGACCACTATTGTTTGTCCTATATCTCAATGATCTTTTTTGTTCCCTCTCTCCGATGGGAAAATTTATTGCTTATGCTGATGATATCACTATTTTGCTTTCCGGAGAGAGACTGATGCCCAGGTCAGTTGCATTTCTTGAAAAAGCTTTTGAGTGGATTCGGGGAAATTTTCTTACTGTGAATGTCTTGAAAACTCACTACACGTTTTTTCCAGGACCTGATTGTATCGGCCCTGTACCCGTACCCCTAGATTGTCAAATTGGTGGAAATACAATTACAATGGCAAAAGAAGTCAAGCTTTTAGGCATACATTTTTCTGATAGTTTGAGTTGTAAATGTCACATAATACACCTACATAAGAAGTTATCTTTTGGTTTATTTTTGTTAAAACTTGCCAGTAAGCATCTTGATTATTTGTCTATGAGCTTGTTGTATCGTTCATATTTTGAATCTTTTTTGCTTTATTGTGCTGGTATCTGGGGAATCTCTCCTGAGAGCCATCTTAAGCAGCTCGTAGTTGCCCAGAAAAAAGCCGTGCGGATTGTTTTACAACTACCTTATAATGCTCCCACCAAATCATATTTCAAAGACCTCCGAATTCTAAATGTTTATCAAATAATTTCTTTTCAAATATTGCTACACATGCTCAAACTGCTCCGCTCCAATAACTTGTTTCCCACATGGGCAAACTGGTCTCATCGGCCGATTGAGGTTATGCGCTCACACTCTCTTTATTTGTTGAAACCACTTCCGGCTAAACATAAATTTGGCAAATTTTCATTTCCTTCCCTTGGTATCAGGTTGTGGAACAATCTCCCCAGCAGCCTGAGAACACCACTCATTTGTCCTGGGGAGTTCAAAAACCAGCTAAAGAAACGCATGATTCTTGACCAAATTTATTTTGATTATTTCTTTAAGTAGGCCAAGATCTACTTTTAGGCCACGATCTACTTTTAAACATTGTTGGCTGAATTGGAAACTCTAACATGAATTGCATTTGGTGACTGTTGTCCTCATCAATAAGCCAACTGAAGAAACACATCCTCTTTGGCCAGATTTGCTTTTGCTCTGTTTCTTTTGTAGGCCCAGATCTTTCTCTTTTCTGAAATGCCGGTTGGCTGATTGAGTTGGCCAGAGGCCGAGTTGGCCGTCCCCTTCCCACCTTCGAAATATTCGCTCTTGTCATGGTCATGAGAGTCATTTGACTCTTAAGGAAACACTCAGGTGGGCTTTTGAAAACTAGGCTTTGCTAAAAATAAAAAAAATACCTAAAAAATAAAAAGAAAAGAAATGTTGGCCCATTTTGAGTCCCAAACTCGAAAATTAGGCATGTAAGTGGATGGGTAGGTTAGGTAGGTGTGCAGGTGTCTGGGTGTTTAGACACGCATTTCTTAACATCTAACAACCCATCTAATTACTTCTTTTCTTTTTTTTGATTGGCACAACCACTTCGTTTGGTGAATGCCTGTTTCATTTCCTCTAGGAAAATAAAATGTATGGCTATTGATTTGCCAATATTCACTGTGATTGGTTCACTTGATTCGGTGGATTTACATCGGATGTTCATATTAGGTGTGCTGTTTTTTACAAACTGGTGATAATAATTGTGCATCATCCTATCCAATTATGAATGATCTTCCATTGAGTACGTATGTTCGGATCAACCGATGGAATGGGATTGGCATTCACCACGAGGTTGGTTGCCCTTTCTACTTTTCTTACTATGATATTGATAAAAAAAAAAAAAAAAAAAAAAAAAAAAAAAAAATGTTTTTGATCAGGATTGTGTTCCTGATGCGGGCACTGAGATTGAGGTAGCTTGCAATGCCATTTTTCCTCAAAAAATACTTGAGTGGAATGATCAGTGTTCTTTTAATCCTGGTAGGGGAAAAGAAAAGATAAAGAGGATTACTGGGTATGACTCCTTACAGTCATTTTTGGACAGTCTTGAGTATCCTGAAGACTTAAAGGAATACATCAAAAAGAATGCGCACATGGGGACATAGTATGAAGCGTGCTGGTTCCGATCCATTTTCCTGTACCTATAAGTATTGATTTTGACTTTAGATAAATAGTGTCTGTTTGGTTTTCTTGGTTGTGGGACCGCCTCCGGGTTATAGGGTCCATGTAGTAATGTAACCAACTAGGAATAATTGCCGGATAGATGCATTGTCTTTCTTCAGAATCATTATTATTATTATCTTTTCCATTTCGTTCTCTTAATGATGTATTTGGAATGTTTTGGATTGTTGATTTCTGCCAGGGATAGCTTTCGGCATTGCAATTATTGCTGTTTCTCGAGATGTTGCTTCCTCCTGCAAATTTTTTTTTTTTTATTCTTCTTTAAGTTTTTGCGATTTTATAAAGTTTGGGTGAATGATGTGAACGAATGTTGGTCTATATAAAAATGCTAAAGAATTGCATTTTGATTTGGAAAGTTGGTGGTCGTTTGAAAACAAGGGATCAAATGAAAGTTCAAATTTTGCGGAAATGCAAATTCTGGTTTAAGCTCAGATTCTGCATTTTCTTCAACGTTTAACGTTGTCAAATTTCGGCAGGGGGGGCATGAAGAGAATTCGGCTGTCCGGGGGGAAAAATTCGCAAAACAGGAAAAATGCACGGAAAACGAAAAAGTGATGTTTGAGTTTCGGAAATGGCAACGTTGCAAAATGGAATGGTTTTGGCAAACGTGAGGAACTTTGAAAAGGAATTTTGGAAAGTGGTCTTGGGATTTTAAATTTTGGGGTTTGTTTTTTGGAAATATTTGGGGGGTTTTGTTGCAAAATAAATTATTTGGTGTGAGAAAAATTCAAATAGTGGAAAAATGTGACGATTTTGCGGGAAATGGGTTTTTTTGAGATTTTGCGCATCATGTGTTCGCGACACGTTTTTTGAAAATGCCGAAAACGAGGGAGAGCTGGGACACCGTCTGTTGGGAGCTGCCGTGCTGAAAGGTTGTCGCGGCTGTTGGGAGATTTTGAAAAGTTTTTGGGGGGGTTCCAGTCAAATTACTTCAGGGGGCATCTGGGAATTCGAAGTTCGTCGACAGGGGAGCTGGATTTCGTCGGGAAAAAAGCAATTCCTGTGGTTTTGGGTGGACGTTGGCTCGACAAAATTTAAAAGTCAAAGTGAAGTCTTTCGTCGAGTCGCCATTTTGTCAATCTGTGATAGGCCTAATTGAACTTGTTTGCCGGAATCAATTTCTAGTCATAATTTTCGCCTGTGATATCATTCCACCGTCGCTTTGATATTTATTCGTGTCATATAATGCAAAATTTCTTCGTCGAGAAAATATTTCGGAGACTGTGAAACTGCCATTCCGTCGATTGGGTGATACTTCTGTGCTGTGCATGCCGCTGGTCGAGTTTGGAGAACTGTTACGTGCTGGACGCTGGTCGAGTTCGGAGAACTGTTACGTGCTTGAATGTTGCCGGAAACATATGTTGTCGTCGAGTTCTGACTGTTGCCGGAAACACAGTTGTCGATCTTCATCTGGAATGGAGCTGGTTTCGGTGCAATCTATAGACAATTAAAAACAGTCAAGTCGATCTACAATCTCCCTATTCTCTCCGCAACTCCTTGTTGCAACAATTGCTAAGTCAGACGCTATTCAGACATTCCCAAAGGCACGGGTCTTAGGGGGGGGGGAAAGACATTATACGAAGGGGGGGGGGGGGTCTGGGGGGCGGAGCCCCCATAATCGGGGTCTGGGGCAGCGCCCCAGCTGGGTACCAAAGGGCGGAGCCCCTGGCGGGGAGGGGGTCTAGCGGGCAGAGCCCCCCAGTACCGGGGTCTGGGGCGGAGCCCCAGCGTGGTACCAAGGGCAGAGCCCCTGGCGGGGGGTCTAGGGGGTGGAGCCCCCCAGAAGCCGAAGAAATTTTGAAATTTAGGCTACATTTTCGGTGCTGAATTTGTGTTCTCAAGGCCAAAATCATATGCCAGAGACAGTGACAGTCACTTTATCTTTTTGAGTTCTTCTTGTTCGACTTCTTGAAAATTCCCTGACTTTACCCATTTCTTGTGGAAATTTCCCTGACTTTTGCATAAAGAAAAAAATTCCCGACAATTCCAGGTTTTCAAGAATGGTGGACACCCTGATTTGGCTCTAAATTCTGAGCACGAATTTGATATAAAATTCTTTTTAATTTCCTTTTTGAAAATGACATAATATTGTTTTTTTTTTTTTTTTAAACTGGAACCACCGCTGGTTCCCCGCCCACGAAATCATGAGACAAAGTCCTTTGTCATTTTAGAAATAAAACCCAACGCCAATGGATTGACGCGCAAACGTTCAGTTTGTTGATGTAGGTAGCCTAGTTTTCCACTGGCAGAAACAAAACAGTTGAACAGAACATGATTGCTTACTGGCTGGTCCCTTTAAGAGAAAAAGAGAGAAAAAAGAATAAGGCTGCAACTATTTGCGTGTTTTGAATGGGAGAGAACAAAGAAGAAAATAGATTCTCTGCTGCTGCCCCTTCCTGCGATAATCAGTCTCTTCTGATATTGGAGAAAACATGAGACACCGACTGAGACAGAATTTACTGCAACAAGGAAATCAGCTTCTGGTTCGCTGCATAAACTCCAAGTTGGAGTTTGTGCAGTGAATACTCCATAACTTGAGGCTTGGGGTGAACTGGAGAGTAAGGCATTCATATCGTGTATTCCTGACTCTCCACCACCTCCTGAAAGAAACATGAATAGGTAAAATAAATCAATACTTTGGCTTTGGTTGGAAATTGGAATCTCGCCTCCTCCAAACGGAGAAAACTAAACATATTGTGAAAATGTTTGAGCTTGAGCACCAGTTGTCACCATCTGTGCTGATTTCCTGTGACCAGCCAATAGCCATTGTCTGCAACATCCAAAGAACTTTTGGCATTTGACTGGTCTGATCAGTTGTTACCATCTGTGCGACTACTGCGACTGTGCGGATTTCTTGTCTGTGCGGATTCCTGGGGGGGCAAAGGCCAGGGGACCCCCCTTCTGGGGGGCGAAGGTCAGGGGACCCCCTCCCTGGCCTTCAACCAGGAAGGAGTGTCCCCTGGCCTTTCGGCCCCAGGGAGGGGGGTCCCCTGGCCTTCGGCCAGGAGGGGGTAACCCCCCCCCCTATGGGAATGTCTGACGCTATTCCTGACTGAGCAACCTTTCATGGCCTAGATATAGTCATTCATCAGCTGATCGCATCGTTGTCCCCGCCATTCCAAGGCCTTTCTCCCAGTGGAATCGAGTTTGTTGGCCCTTCTGGCAGTTGAGGTTAGTTTGGTGCACCTTGTAGGTAGTTCATAGTTGTTTTGCCGGCAATTACTTGTCAGTCTTGTAGTCAGGTTAAGTTATTGGTCAGTCTAGTCACATGGTCATTCATCTAGTCATACAGAATTTATTTTGTCATTGAGGATTAACGCTGAAATGATTTTTAATTTTAATCAAAAATGGTTTTACATGGGGGGTGTGAGTGTGATGTATGAATGAAGGGTCGCTCCCTTATTAAACATTGAAGAGCTTTCTATTTTTGAATTTCAAGTGCATATTATGCAGAAAATCATTCAATACAATTTTGGCCAATGATTTAAAAATTGAACTCTTGGTGTTGGCTCTTTTCTTTGGAATCGTAGCTTGAAGTTTGCCATTTTCAGAATAAGGAGTCTCATGTGAGCTGAGCTAGTCGGAGCAGAGATTTTACCCCAGTCAGTACACACTGAACCATGAGCCAGTTTTCACTACACAATCAAACCTGACTCAACCGAACCTAACCTGACCAGCGGTTCCGCGTGCGAACTGCCTCATCTCCAATTTCCCATTGGTCCGCGTCTGCATTTTGGTTCGTTCCTTTTTTTTTGTCAAGGAAAGATGCTGCCTGCAATTAATTGCAATTACACAGCATTGTGTTTGCAAGTAATTGCATAGTGTTTCATCAACATGTTTTAAGCTGTGTAATTGCAATTCAAAATTAATTGCAATTACACAGCTTAAAACGCTGTTCCATTTCACTGAGGACTTCGGTAGGTAGTCTACCGCATCAATTCTAATTTGCTCCCCCTCTTCGTCTTTCTTTTATTTTTTTTACCGACATAACATTAAGGCAAGGGCGCAGATCTGGGCTGAATATTGGGGGGACGGTGTGGGAATATTTTGGGGGGCTTCGCCCCCAGCAGCATACGGGGTCTGGGGCAGTGCCCTAGCGGGGTTCCAAGGGGCAGAGCCCCTGGCAGGGGGTCCGGTGGACGGAGTCCCCCTCCCCCAGAAGTTGAAGAAATTTTGAAATTTCAGATCCATTTTTGTTGAAAAATTATGTAGGTATTTTCCACTAAAATCTTGTCAAAAAAGACACTTTTTTGGAAGGGAAAGTCATCCGAGCTCCTGCCCTTGACGAAAGCAAAACATCTTTCTTGTTCATGCATGACAGGAGTTTCACACCGCGTGAATGCGTGTGAATTTCAATTCACAAATTATTGTGTACGTTTCCACGCGATTTGGCGATGGCGACTGCAGTCCACAAACATAAAATGCATCAAAAATCAAAAAACATGGAAACTGCGTCCGGCCGATGGAATATGCGCAAACTTCGAGAAATTCAACTGGCACAAAAAGCACGTCATTCTGAAGAGGTCGAAATGGGCAAAGCATTGTGCAGCAAGACAAGAAGCAAAGGTTGACAGAAGCGTTGACGGTGGTTACAACGTGTCAGGCTGGTGCGGTATAATACGGGTAGGCAAGTTGTTGACATGCACCTACCTATGAAAAGTTCCGTTCTCGGACGTGCACATCAACACAAGTCTTGCTGATTGGAAAAATGAAGGGCAGATAGGTAGACGCCATCAGGAACGCAAACTTGAATGTGCTCGATCTTCTCCAAGAGCAAATCCTGCCTTCACCAACAAAAACCAACTACCACAACTCGGCTCCTTCAAAGTGGGTACCTCGGCTGGCTACAAGCAAAATGTGATTGAAGCAATCGAGCATTGGCCTGACTAGGTACACAGAAACTTCATGGACCTTTTCCTCAAAATTCAGTGAATCAGGAAACTGATTTTTGAAACATTTCTGGCAGGACGGACATCAACCGATTCCACTTTCCATCTTTGGCGGAGAAAATTTACAGCATTTTGGGGGGGGGGACAATTCATGACTTTTGAAATATTGGGGGGACGTGTCACCCCGTCCCCCCAGGATCTGCGCCAATGCATTAAGGGCACTTTTTCATTTGGCACTCGTGGACCTGACTTGAATTTGAATTTCGGTCTGATTCTGGCAATCAAAATTTCAATGGCTCCTGATGGAATCCTGTGGCATCAACCTTTTGTTCAGGTACGAACACATTTTGTTATTATTCGACTTTCATTTTGTATTGCCATTTTGTTTGTGCATGTCTTTCTTTTTTACTGGCTGACCCTTTGAAATATTCAAAATTCAATTGCCTCTGCGGCATGAAATTATTGGTAAAATGTCATATGACATTGATTGATTACCTAACCTACCTACTTCATTCTGCAACCTATGCCATATTTTTTTTTTAATTTGTGACACCAGAAAAGCTACCTCCACAATCAGTACCTAATATGGCTCGTTTGCCACATTACTGACGCTAGGTATTTGGCTTTTGACGCTCTCTTTTTCTTTTTGACCAATTGCGAATCATCGCATCTGTTTTAAAATTGACTTGACATTGTGCCTGGAAATCTTGTGCACCAAATCGTTGAGCAAAAGCCATCGGCGTCGGTCTTTTATGACTCTGGACATTGTGTCCTTCGGTTGCGCCGGCGGGGGGCCAGCGATGGCTCCAGTTTTCTGTGTGTTTATTTTGTTTTAAACATCATTCATTGAAAACACAAAAAACACCTGTTTAAAACATAAAAAACACGTTTTAAACAAATAAAACGTTTTTTTTTTTTGTTTATTTTATTTTAAACATGTTTTTTTCCGTCGGAAGAGAGACAACAGGGGGAGAAAATGGCCTTCGGACTTTCAAAAGCTTATGGTACCTATCAAAAATTGAGATCACAAACCTTAATTTCCAATTACTGTCGGTATCCAGCTGAGCATCGTCTTGGGATGGGTTTTATGCCACTGCCTTTGGCAAACAAAACAAAACCCAAACTGGTTGTAAACACCGCCTAATAAAACCAGAGCCTGAAGTTTACAAAACCACAGTCTGTTTCTTTCTTTCTTTCTTACGTCGGAGAGATCTGGTCTGGGTGAAGTTGCGGGTAAAAGCGCTGCCATGTATTTCTCCATCTGATTTTGCATTTTACCCGCAATTGCGGGTAAAATCAGGACCACATCTCTCCACCGTTAGAGTTCAACTAGATGAAGCTAGAGCCTAATTTTATTCATGAAAATAGAAAAGGAGAAAAACATTATCTATTACAGTGGAAATTGAAAAGTGTTTGACCAGGAAGCTGAGCTGACTAGATACAAGAGAATGGATCCTAAGACATAAACATACCTACACAATAAAACTGACTCTGGCCAGATTGATGACAGAACAATGATACGTGATGATATACCTTGGAAGAAATATTGCACACATTTGGAGACAGGAAATAAAGGTTCAAATGACTAGAATTATATGACTGGCACTTGAAGTTACACTGATATCACAGACGTTGTTTAATATTGAAACTCGATGAGGACGGACTGATGTACGTGTCACCGATCTGCTTCCTAAAGCTTGTCCTTACGATATCCATCTTTTCCACATACAACTAGGTTTGAGTTAACTCAGAGAACCGATGCATCACCAACTGTTTTCTCAAAGAAACTGTTCCACCATGGTCACGGATTGTAACCGATAGGCCCTATGTGATGTCCTTAATCCAAATATGGATATGGGGTTTTCAGCAACATGGGTATCCTACAGTTCAACAGGGTCTGATTATCAGGCAGCTGCAACAGGTCTAATCATTGTCTGATGTCATAGAGCTGCAGCGGGCCTGCCTGAAGTCTCACAGAGACAGAAATCAGTGTTCTCAGCCAGCATGGCCCAAATGAACAATTATTGTTACACCATGTAGGTGACAAGCGAGTCAACCTCATCATGGGCCCAACCCTTCCCTCCTAGGAAAGTTGGAAAGCAAAAGTAAGTATGTACTTTCAAGAGTGTGAACTAAAAACCTACCTAACAAAGGGGACTTATGTAAAAGCTATAGAAGTAGCACATATTAACGCTACACAACCCTGGTGCACAAGGCCAACTCATGCCGTGATTTAAATGAAACTGATACCTAAATACCTACCTAGGTAATTATCCCAGGATTGATCTTTTCAATGAACATTTGCTCGATTCCACACAGACCTCTTGAACCATTCATCTCCCAACAAAATTGCGAGGCTAAATGATTCATTGTCATCCCTCACCCAGAATCTTGTAAATGTTAACTTCCTGGATCTCCGTCCCACCCAATCTTCTGCTGTCTCTGCTGATGGGTTGTGTTACACAGAACAAGGTGCACAGGTTGTTGCTGCTCAGCTCGTTCGCTCGATCAATTCTTTTTTTACCCTGTTATTTTTGCTGCCACATATTGCACGTTGTCTGGCATCTCTCGAATTAACAACCCCTTGGACAGTCAAAATGCTGCAGGTTTCAAAGTGAAAAATCTACTTCATTGAGAGTGGGCCTTCTTCAGACTCTGGTAAAGACACTTCCCCAGCAAATTCCCCTCCCAGAAATTTGCAAGTGGGTCAAGATCTCCTCACTCAGCATAGCATTCAATCTCTCCTTTTTGCTTTTCAAAGCACGTTGCCTTCTTCCCAAACGGTACCTATGCACTGAGGCCCATTCTTGACTCTTGTCAGGGGTGTGACTAAAGCGCCTGACACCAGATGCCTGACAGTGACTAAAACACCTGACAAGCAGGGATGTCCAACTTTTTTTTCAAAAATGCTTTTTTGCTGCCTCTGAGACACCTCTGCGCAAGTTTTTCTAACCACGACAAATCGTGCCTTCTGACACTCTTCTGATGCTGTGGCAAGCATTTTTAACAGCTGACGGCAAATCGTGCCTTCTGACGGTATTCCCTAAAATATGGACACCTGGATACCCAACTGGATACCCCCACAAATAGGTTAGGTTTGGGCAGCAGAGGTTAGGTTAGGTTTGGATAGGATAGTTTAGCATAGGATATGTTAGGTTAGGTTGGTTTGGATGGGTTAGGTTGGGTTTAAAGGGTATCCAAAGAGGTATCCAGTTGGGTGTCCAGGTATCCACATTTTAGGGACCACCCCTTCTGACACTCTTGTGATGCCGTGGCAAGCCTTTCTAACTGAGAGAATGAGGATATGAGGGAGAGTGAGGGAAGAAGAGAGCGGGAGGACGGAGCAGAGGAGAGAGAGAGAGAGGACGGAGGGAGGGAGGGAGCAAGAAAATGGAGGGCGGTAGGTAGGGAGTGAGATGGAAATAAATATGCAGAGAAGGCGAGACATGTTGAGAAACTGGGAGTGAAGGAGACCGAGGAAGGGGAGAGAAAGGCAGGAGAGATAGGAGATGGTGTGCGAGGGAGATAGAGGAGAGTGCGAGTGAGACAAAGGAGAGTGTAGGTGAGAGAGACGGAAGGTGGAAAAACCTGGATAATGTGGCAGGCGGGTTCGCCACCACGACAAGAAACTCCTCCCGAATAACGGGCAACCTGAGAGTTGTAAGCATCTGGTGAGCGCAGAAACCACATTGGGACTGCAATAATTCGCACAATGAGAAGAAAACCCGGCAAGAAAGCAAAGAGGAGGCTCGCCGGCACGGCGCATTCCGTTAAATGTGATATTGTTAGCAAAAACTGGCCATTCTCGAATGATTGTTTCTCTTTATCCATCCTCTTTTTTCTACATATGCAACAGACTGTGTAATCTCATAGCAGGCTGCAAATTTACAGGGAACTATAACAAGGGTAGCAGCAGAACGTGGCACGCCAAACATTTGTGAAGAAAATTTGCGTGACGTCAGCAATCCCACAAGCGGCGGCCGCCGGCGGAGCAGTTGAGTTGCGGCCAGAGAATGGAGCAGCACGAGGAGGAAAAACAAAGAAATTGGAGTGTGGTCGTCTCGGCAGTCGGCACTTGGAACGCAGAACTGTGAAAAGAAATTAGGCCTATCTGAGCTAGGCACACATCCAAATTTCCACACAGTGGAAATGAACAAAATAACCTGGCAAAAACGGCCAGATTTGTGCAAAAAGTGACCCAAAACTAGCCTTTTTGGGAGATATTTCTTGTTCTCCAAATTTGATTAACGGATCGACCATCATGGAATTCCAAAAAAGGTACAAAAGTGCAAAACAGCGTTTTTAAACACAGAAGCTTTTTTCTGCTACCGTATTCATTTGACTGTCGGATATCCAAAAAATCAAACTTCTATGGTAACAGGATTTCAGAAAATGGTTCACAAAACCTCATCCCTGAGTAAAATACATGTTCAAATTTGGGTTAAAAGTGACCCAAAGTAGGCACCCACCAACTAAAATTGGATTAGATGTCAGCATGCGGGTTTCAGTGGGATGTCTGGAAAAAAATTAGTGGATTTTCTGAAGAAATTCCGCGGGTTCATAGAAAAAAACCTGGAAACCTGGTTTGGCTTTCGCATCAACAGAGAAGATGCTGCCCACCGAATGAAGACACGTCTTCTCAGCTGGTTTTGGACGCGTGAAGTCATGATTCCATGATTCAACTGTCGAATTCGGAAGAAGGTTCTTTTGGGAACGAGACAAACTGTTGCATCAGCAGACCTTTCACTTCATTGTGCAGACCAATCACTGATTCAGTCACGCGGTCAAACCAAGTGGTGCACTGTAAAATGATATGCTGCACTCAAAATTGACCCCCAACAGAATTTTATATGAAGCAGGCACATTGCACAGTGACCTCGTTCTTTTGAAAAGAACAAGAATGAGCCCGCAATGGCAGTTCCTGGGGCAGTTTAAAAATGGAAAAAACAAATGGGGTTGTTGGTGATTTCATGGATCGTTGCGCGTCCTGGGTGATTACAGAGGCCGTTGTGGATCGTTTTGTGTGATTTCATGGGTTGCTGGGGGTCGTTGTGGGTGATTTTATGGGTCGCTATGGATCGTTGTGGTTGACTTCATGGGTCGTTGTGGATCTTTGTGGGTGATTTCATAAGTTGTTGTGGATCGTTGTGGTTGACTTCATGGGTCGTTGTGGATCGTTTTGTGTGATTTCATGGGTAGCTGGGGGTCGTTGTGGGTGATTTCATGGGTCGCTATGGATCGTTGTGGTTGACTTCATGGGTCGTTGTGGATCTTTGTGGGTGATTTCATAAGTTGTTGTGGATCGTTGTGGTTGACTTCATGGGTCGTTGTGGATCTTTGTGGGTGATTTCTTAAGTTGTTGTGGATCGTTGTGGTTGACTTCATGGGTCGTTGTGGATCTTTGTGGGTGATTTCATAAGTTGTTGTGGATCGTTGTGGTTGACTTCATGGGTCGTTGTGGATCTTTGTGGGTGATTTCATAAGTTGTTGTGGATCGTTGTGGTTGACTTCATCGGTCGTTGTGGATCTTTGTGGGTGATTTCATAAGTTGTTGTGGATCGTTGTGGTTGACTTCGTGGGTCGTTGTGGATCTTTGTGGGTAATTTCATAAGTTGTTGTGGATCGTTGTGGTTGACTTCGTGGGTCGTTGTGGATCTTTGTGGGTAATTTCATAAGTTGTTGTGGATCGTTGTGGTTGACTTCATCGGTCGTTGTGGATCTTTGTGGGTAATTTCATAAGTTGTTGTGGATCGTTGTTGTTGACTTCGTGGGTCGTTGTGGATCTTTGTGGGTGATTTCATAAGTTGTTGTGGATCGTTGTGGTTGACTTCATGGGTCGTTGTGGATCTTTGTGGGTAATTTCATAAGTTGTTGTGGATCGTTGTGGTTGACTTCGTGGGTCGTTGTGGATCTTTGTGGGTGATTTCATAAGTTGTTGTGGATCGTTGTGGTTGACTTCATCGGTCGTTGTGGATCTTTGTGGGTAATTTCATAAGTTGTTGTGGATCGTTGTGGTTGACTTCGTGGGTCGTTGTGGATCTTTGTGGGTGATTTCATAAGTTGTTGTGGATCGTTGTGGTTGACTTCTTGGGTCGTTGTGGATCTTTGTGGGTGATTTCATAAGTTGTTGTGGATCGTTGTGGTTGACTTCGTGGGTCGTTGTGGATCTTTGTGGGTGATTTCATAAGTTGTTGTGGATCGTTGTGGGTGATTTTTTCGGTCGTTGTTGGTGATTTTTTCGGTCGTTGTTGGTGATTTTATCGGGCACTGTTGGTGATTTCATTGGTCGTTGTGGATCGATGATGTTGATTTCTTGGATCGTTGTGACTCGTAGCGAGTGATTTCATGGGTCTTTATGGGTCGAACAAATTGGATATTTTGCCTGGTCGAAAGCATCCTTCCTTTCTTCGGCACTTGTTTGCACAGCTCAAAGTATGCCCGGCTCGGAAGTCTTTCATCTTTTGGGAAACGATGAAAAACTGTTTCCCTTCAGAGCATGCATTTTTTCAAGAAAACAACAGCACAGTTGCCGGGGGAACTGACTAAAACTCTGAACCTGCTGGTCCTGCTTGTCCTGCTGGTAAGGTCTTGAAGGGTTAGGTTAAGGTTAGGTTAGTTTAGGTTAGGATAACCTAATCTAACAATAATTTAACCTATTTGACCATTACCAGCAGGACAAGCAGGACAAGCAAGACAAGCAGGTTCAGCGTTTTAGTCACACCCATCATGGGCACACACATACACACACGCAACAAAAAAAAAACATTAACCCGACAGGTGCTATACCGACAAGCAGAAACCAATTGAGGAGGTGCAATGTGCAATGCAAGCAGATCTGCCTGCGTTGTGAGTGGACGCTGGTCGAACGGAACGAGCACGGAAGCAGAATCATCTCTCTTCTGTGTTGTGGGATTGCTGACGTCAGGGCGAATTTTCATCAAAAATGTTCGGCGCATCGCGTTGTGCCTCGACCCTTGTTATTGTACTGTGGCAAATTTACACTCTCCTTTTAGCTGTTATTATGAAAAGCTTGATTGGTGTAACTTTCTACCTACATGGTCCATCTCACTATGAAATGCTGGATTCCTCTGGTCCATTTCAAATACCTACCTAATTCATATTTTTGAACATTTTATTCCCAGATTAGTGATTAGGTACCTGCCTTATTCGTAGGTTTTCTCCCAGGAAGTCATGAAGGTGACGTACACTCTTGTGAGATGCAAGGTCATTAGCTAGGTAACTAACTGGTGGAACTCAACAGTAATAAAGGCCTACCTACCCACTGAGATGTCTTTCCGAGGTCGTGGTGGAGGCAGAGGTAAGTTTGTTTTATTGGAAAAGTTGCCTTTATTTTAATGCTCTAGAGAAGATGCAGCCAGCACCAGCATTGTTAGGCTGCAAGGAAAAACATGCAAAACGGAACAGCGAATGGAGAAGTCAGATTCAGAATGCCAGCGATCGGCCAATTCGTCTGTCTTCGGTCTGTTGCCGCTGACGAAGGAAAGGTTGATATTTCAACCTTTCCGTTGCTTTTTTAAACTTTTGCCTCTTTCAACATGGCTTAACTGGATGTATAGTGGCGGCGTAAAAAGATTAGGTACTCATAGGTACATGTGTTTTTCCCATTTTGATTGTTGCCTCCGAAACTTTTTTTTTCTTTCTTTTTACTCCTATGCAGTTGGTAGAAATTAAAGCGCCAAATTGCAACGGAGCTTTCTAGAGGTGTCAGATTTTGACATTAGTGATGAAAGAGGATCTTTTATTTCTACAGCATAGAGTTTTTGCTGAAATCTCAAGAATGGGAATTTTTCACATATGGGTAATCTTCTTTCCGCCGCCAGTATACATACATGTTATTATTGATCTATGTGAATCGGGAAATATCCCGATTTCACTCATGCAAAAGAAACAAAAAGTTAACAACACAACCCAACTTAACGAGTTGAGGTTTTTGGAATGACTACAGCATCATCGATTTGGTTAGGTGAGGTAAGCTTGCATTAAGTCTCATATTAAACTAACCCAGAATGCGGTAATTAGAAGGTTTTCCATTTATTTTCTTTGTTCGGGGTGTTTTCCCACGTTTATGTGGGTTGGGACTTTAAATAGTTTGGGGTCACAACTCAGTTGCTGCTGTCCACCAGTTTTGTTTTTCTTTATTCTGCTGGAAAAGTGTGCATGTTATTTCGATCCTTCAAAACTGATTTTGGCACCAGGCAAATATTTTTTCAGTTGTTTTTTTTTTTTTTATTTAAAAGCGAAAAAGGCACCCAGAAGCACTTCTTTACATGGTAAATTACTCGACATGGTGAATTTAATTCTTTACATGCTGTAATGGTTGCATATCTTGCAAAAGCCTTCATTTGAAACGTTTGGCTGATTTTTTAAACGAAGCCCATCTTTTAGGCATCGGATTCTTTTCGTTTTGAGAACAAAATTGCATAGGTAGAAAAAGAAAATAATCCGCGGCCTAAAAGATGGGCTTCGTTCAAAAAATCGGCCCATTGAGGAATGAAAAAATAGCAAAAAGGCCCACTTTCCGTTTGTGCATTTGGATGAAAAAGTCTCAGGAAGTCCGTACATGCTGCAAACAGGTTTTTCCTGTCTGATTGCAGTACAACGTGGCCACTTGTGTGCCAAAATGCAAAGGATTACTGAACTTCTTATGGGTCAAAATGCCATCGTCTGACTGTGCCTGTCCAACCGTGCTCCGGTCTCCCCAGGTATTTCAGCCAAAGTAAGTTCATGTCAATGATATTTTTTGATATCGGAGCTGTTGATCATTAGGTACATGTCCTGGGTAGGTACTTTCCTCATAATCAGGATAGGCATAACAAGCCTAGGTATGTCTTGGCGCTTTTTCTGTTAACACGTTCGTTTTGCCAGGCTGAGTTCAGTGGCATGTGGTAAATCCGAGATGAGGGCAGGCACTTTGCCGTCATGCCAGATTCGAGATTTTAATCCAATATAACTGGGTCACCCAATTCAAAATGGACAAAATTCAAAATGGACCCACCTTGCACACAAACCCAGGTAGGTACCTACTACTCGTAACCATCAGAAAAAAATCATGGGTTTCAAGCATTTTTTAATATTTCTGTGGAAGATTGAGGCGTCAGCGGGCAGCAGCTGCAGCATTATTGACAACGATCCATCACATATTTGGCATTTTTGCAGTTGAATATACTCATTTTAGGATGACCTCTGATTGGGATTCACCTATGCATCCATTCCGAACAAGCTCGTAAAATTGGATCATTTCCCAGTGACAAAAGATGTTAAAATGCATCATGAGAGCATTTTAATAGTTTATTTTCCTGTCAAGAAGAATGGGTTTCACTTGACAAATCATGGCTCAACCTTCAAAAGTTTCATTAATTTGGCCCACATTTGCCCACAAAATACGATCCAATAAATTAGTTTGTGCAAGATGCTCAAAACAAATCAGACTTTCCCACCTCGGCTTTGAAATTCCCCCTTTGGGCATTCATAAAGTGTGACAAACAGCATGCCTTGGAGATGTGAGTTTTGCATCCGTTGTAGGTTCAACCTCTGTTCACATCTCTCTCAGTTGGAGGGCTGTGATCACAAGAGACAACAGATGATGATGATGCGCTTCCTCATTGGTTGTATCTATCAGTTTAGCCTACTTGTCCACGCATTTTTCCTATTCAGCAGAGAAACAGTCGTAGGCAGATTTCAAAGTGCCTGCTCTGCCCATTTAAACCGCTCCACTTGTGTTGGTTGAACTCAACATACGGGGTGGAGCAGTAAAGGTATCGTCACCTCCCTCCTGGTCCCCAAAGCAGGCAAAATCAGTTGTTGTCGTGCCTCTTCTGAATCTCCTGTGCAGTGGAGCAGCAGGAGCAGAATAGCTTGCATCTGGGACTGGGAGGGCATGGAAGGAGGTTAGGAGTGTTTCCCCTGTGGTGGTTGAAGTTGGGAAAGAAGGGAGAAACATATCAGCAGGCAAATCAGAGTGTGCCTTTCTCTGCGATGATGTTCATGGACTTCGATGACATGTTTATTGTTGCAAATGATTTGATGCACATTTTTTGACAATTTTTCTTGGGCAGGCTATGCCTGTCTTGCCTGCCCTGACCGCACGCTACTAGCTGAGTTCACCATTGAGGTCCATTTCATGTGGACACTGGGAGTGATCATTTTCAGCAGTTTTCACATGGTGAAGCAAGGAAGGGATGCGATGCGGAAATTAAACACCAGTTAAAACGTGTTTGGTGTGACTGCCTACCAGCTTTCAAGGGACTTTGGGCTGCTTCAAAAGCTTATCAACAATGTGGGGAACCGCTGTTGCAGGTCAGACTGGATGCCCATCATCTTTTGCTGCGTTTCAAACTCCCTCGAAAGCATGTGCCCAGTTTCTGACTCCTAACACCAGATGGAAAGGAACATTTTTTTCTGCAGCCTTTTCCCCCTCCGCAGTGTAGAAATCGGTGAATTTTATCACGGGGCAGGCCAATTTACTCAACATTGTAAAGATTGAATGCCGGTAATTATTGTTGCTCTGAATAGTGTCCAAATGGGCTTGCATGCATAAATCAGCCAAGCTAAAAAGGAATGGTGAAAACGTTTTGCAACATCTGACCAGCTTTCAAAGATCTCGTCTTTTTTGCTTGAGAAAGAAACGTTCGACTTTTAAAATGCACCTCATAGGCAGATCAAATCCGCAACAGAACCACCATACGCCAACCAACCCTCGTTTCACCACTTGCTTGTTTTTCTTTATTCCATTCCAGGTAGTTTCGACCGCGGTGGCTTCCGTGGAAGGGGAGGTGGAGGATTCCGTGGTAGAGGTGGAGGCTTCCGAGGTGGTGGTGGTAGAGGCGGCGGAGGAAACTTTGGTCCAAGATTCCAGGATCTTGGACCACCTGAAAGGGTGAGTACCTACCCACCCCAACCACCTTGCTTTTCCAAGGTGCTTTTCCACCTTGCTGTGCTTTTAAAACTGGTGCGTGCCACTCCAACAGAAAAGCGTTGCAGAGTTGTGTGAGATCAAGAAACAAGTTTTGCAACATAGACATTTTTATCAGTAATCGACGAATATGCGGCCCACCAGATTTGTTGGGTCCATGACCGGCCGAAGAGAATCTATCCTAACAGGGCTGCAAAAAGTCGTTTGGAGCCCTGGAGCACGGATTTTGGAGCGTGGTCAAATTTTTGGGCGATGAGCTTTTTTTTTTTTTTGCTCGTCGGCCCATTTCGGTCCCGGGCGAAAAAAGTTGGAGAGCTTTTTTTTTGCTCTTCAGCCCAATTTCGATCCCGGTCGGCCCACAACGGTCCCGGGAGCAATGCTCCCGTGCTCCCGACTTTTTGCAACCCTGTCCTAACCTAACCCTTTGATGGATGGTTAGATTAGGTTAGGATAGATTATATTCGGCCATTCATGGACCCAACAAATCTGGTGGGCCGCATATTCGTCGATTTGATACCTTTTTATTCACCCGAGAATTTTTAGTCAGATAAAGGTAATGTCAATGTGCACAAATGGGTGGTTTTTTTGTCTGGACGTACAAATACGTAGGCCTACCGATACCAAATACGTACCGTACCGATCTTCTTTTCCCCATAGGCCTAAGTGGTGCATGAAGCGGTGGTGGGCAGTTTCCCCAAAAATTACGGTCTTGCAACAAAGATTTTTTTCACCCTACACATGGGCCTTCAAGAATGGCAGGAGCAGGCCTTTTATAAAATGCGGCATAATTTTTTTGTTGTCGGGTTATCAGAATTTCTGAAGTATTCTGGCAAAAATCATAGAATTTTGGTTTTGTCAAAAAGAGAGACGACTTTACATCGTGTGCTGTTTTGCTGTAAGCGGTCAAAAAAGGTGTTGAACTAACCTTGCCTCGCGGGGGCACTCATCACGTCACCTTGAATTTTGCCTATGAAATTAGGTTTCCTGCCTTGAATTTTGGTTTGCTAAAATATGGGATGCTTCCCCATATCCATGCCTAATTGTTGAGAATGAGGGGGTGGATCGGATAAGGGCATTTCTGTAAAATAATATGCCCATTTTTCCATTCGAGTTCAGTGAACTATGACATCTGCCTGTGCAATCATTCGGTTAGAATGGTTCCTGCTTCGCTCCGTTTGAAGCCTGCATTTCCATTCAAACGGAAATGTTTTTTCTATGCCTACCTACGTATCAATTTTCTTAGGAGGCACACCAAGGATTGAAAGTGGAGGGAAATTTAAAACAAATGACAATGAAAAAGCAATTTCTCTGCCTCAGCCGATTTGCCGGACCATGCTGAGGCGGAAGAGGAGGCTGCGGTGGAGGAAGATTCGGGGATGAGGTGGTAGACAGGTCTTTGGAACTGTTACCTACCCAAAACAATTTTCTTGATGTTGCACATAGGTGCTGCACCGGCACCACCCAGCCTTGAAGCAGCCTGAAACCAAGCATTTCAACTGGGAGCTGCTGTTCAGGAATGTTGCAAAACATTTCTATCGTCTGGGTATATCTTTCAGACTGCATTAGATAAGCCACCACCCACACCTGTCAATCGTGTGACAAACTGTGCCTACGTGATCAACACATGAGCTGTAGATAATTCTCGAACCTGACAGGTTAAACCTCATGGTCATCTGATAGAATTTTCTCACGTGATGGTACTTTTTCTCACCTGATGGATGCCTGGCTCGATTTTGTCGCACCTTAAAAATTCTTGATGCACTTACTGGAAGCCTTTGGTTGGAGGGTTTTTCTAAGGATTTCCTGTCCTTCCAACAGTAGGTATCTTCAAAATTGTATCAGTAAAATGGAATATTTTGGTCATTTTTTTTCTCACGGCAACCGCAATGAATGTCATCCGAAGGAGAAGCGACCATCGCCTGTCTTTTAGTTTAAAATGGAATTGTGGCTTTGGTGTACCTATTTGTGGAATTCCAAAGTTTCAAAATCTACTTATCCATTAGACTAAGAGAAATAATTGAACTTTCGCGGGAAGCACACAGCGACCCAACTTTCATTTTCCGTTTCTCATGTGTCACACCATCAGGCCTTGTGTTTTCGGAGGCACCGGTATGTCAGGCAGAGGTAGATAGGTATCCGTAAAGTGCTCCCACAAGCATCAGTTAAGTGCAAAAAAGTAATCAATTGCCAGGCGAGTGCTGTTAAAATTCCAAACCTGATGGCTGGAACTCTGGGCTGACTTTTGGCAATTTTCAGACCACAGGTGTGCAACGTTTGAAAACTTTCGTCAATTAAAATCTCGAATTCTTCCTTGGAACGGAGTATTGAAGTAGATAAGTGACACATGCTCGGGCTACTGTCGACCATTTTTGTAAATTATTATTGCATGATTTTTCTGCTTTCACCTCCCTTCGACCTGTGAAATACCTAGTTGTTGAGGAATCTTTCACTGTTCTCTAAATGCCAAAATCGTTGCATCTATAAGAACATCATTTGACTCATTTATGGGGAGATACAGGGTGAACCAATAAAAAGAGGCCCCTGTTTACCATTCCATTTTGTGCACATTTTTGTTCTTTCCTGTTTTAATAAAAAGGTTAGTCCGAACCTGCTTTGAAGTGTGTAGTCTCTAGAACAGACGGGCCTCTTTTTATTGGCTCACCTGTAGAACGTGATTGGGTAGCATCAGGCTATTTTGTTTTCCTAAACAAGAACACTGGTCAGAATAGAATAGGATGACCTGTACCTGTACACACGACCAGTGCTGCTGAGACTTCTGTGCATAGGCTAAAGTCCTGAAATTTGAAAATTTTGTGTGAAAAATTCCCTTTGAAAGATGGGTTCAGACCCATCTTACACTGCCCGCAAAAAGTCTTCGAGCATGGCATTCATCATGAACTTGGTGGCAGGGCTGCAAAAAGTCTGGAGTAATGCTCCCCGGGATGGTTGTGGGCCGGTCGAAATGGGCTGGGGGCAAAAAAGCTCTTTGAACCAAAATATGACCGGGCTCCAAAATCCTTGCTCCAGGGCTCCAAACGACTTTTGCAGCCCTGCTGGGAGCAATGTCAAAAAAGGCACCAAGCACAGCAAAGTGTATGACGTCATGTCACAGGTAAACCCGAGAGAAAGTATTACAGAAAAAAAGAAGTTTTTCCACTGCGTGGATCGGGTCCTTCATATTTCTGTACATTCGAACACATCCGGCAGTTACCTAGTAGACATTCCACACAATACGAGAACTGCATTTCACGTTGGCCTATCAGTTTTACAAGCAACATGGACGCCATGTAGGTACTCATGCGTTTTGTTGCGCTTGGTGCCATTTGGAATGAATTGCTCCCAAGTTGTTATGAAGGTCTATTTCTCAAGACTCTTGGCAGGCCTGCGCTCATATTTAATAGTGAACATCAGAAACATAGATTAAATTATCTAACTTTGAGGACTCTGCGTAAAAGTTCAATCAACAGTGATCATGTTGGTTGGTCTACCTAGGTACATTGGTGTTCTTGTTTCGGAAAAACACAATTATGCTTCTGTGTCACATTTCCTCTAAATGAGTCACATAATGTTCAAATGCAGTGATTTTGGTATTTTGGCGAAAGACCCACTTCCCGATGTTGAAGAACGTCTCTCTTGCGGGACAGTGCCTCTTGTATCAGCGTAGCATGACAGGGTGCCCGCCCACTTCGGCATTGCTGTCCGGTAACACCCTGACACCAGTTTCACCGGCCACTGGTAGATGGGAGCCAGTGGCTTGGATGCCACAGTCATCTGACCTGGCTTGCGCGAGCCATTCACAAAGTAGGTATGAGAGGCGCCCAATAAATAATGAGAATTGCACCGAAATTTGCATTTGAAATGAATTTTTCCACTTTGGCATCAAATTTTGATTCGCTTCAAGGTAATTTGGTGAATTTTTTTCCGAAATTCGCATTCCATGGCAATTTTAAAAACACGAGGGATATGGGTGTAAGATTCAATAATTATTATTATCCAGGTGCATGGGATTCAATTTGCAAGGTGCATAGAACTGAGAAAAGACTTCTTCCGCCACACCAAAGCATGGGAGCAGCAAAATCATGTTCTTGTGACAACTGTGCAGATATATGGGTCAAGTGTGTAGTAAAAGTTATTCATTTGGGTGCCAGTTCTTTTGTCTCAAAACCTTGGTGTGGAGAAACATCTTGTTTCCCATCGTTTCACACCTGTTAAATCGGCTGCATTGATGCTTTTTTGAAATGACCATAAAATCAAAAATATGCAGGGCATTTTTTCAAAAAATCGCCCAAGCTCCTTAAAACAAATCAAAGTTTGACGCAAAAGTGGAAAACTTCATTTCAAATCCAAATTTCGATGCAATTCTCATTATTAATTGGGCGCCCTTCGTATAGTCAGTGATCAATCTGTAAATTCAGAACTAGGGGGGCGTTTGCCAATATTTCGCCTTTGTATACCTAGAAGTGAAATTTGAATAGGTTTTGTATACCTAGAAGTGAAATTTGAATAGGTATTTGAGTGTATTTCCTTTTTGTCTACGGGGGGTGTAGCCCCTGCGCTCCCCCTACAATTTAAGCACTGGATATACTGTATATTAATGCAAATGGATCCCTGCAGCGGCAATCACCCATATAGGTACTCGTATAAGACCTATCTGGGGCCGACGTGCCCTGCTTTAGCTCAAAGGCAGGATCCATGGAGTTTATTAAGGACCCATTCTCGAAATGGAACCTTTACTGACTAATACTGTGGCGAATCCCCAGAACTCTCAAAAATCGAATTTTGGGGAAGGCCAATATCTTGGAAGCGTGGGGTCAGAGGAACATTTTTGTCCTATAATATAATATGTTGAGAACAATATTTTCAAATTGCACGCATTACTGTATATTTCAGGCACACATTTACCAGACACCCTGTTTGGTTGATAGGTATGTCTCCATGTCAGTTCACCTTCACAATTTCACAGTGTGAAATTGTCTCCTCCAGTGATGCATCTCATTCTTACCAACCTTAGTTCGTATCCCTACCTACTCAAAAAAAGACTAATGCTGCCGCAAATGAAATGTCAACTGGAAGAAACGACTGTGACATTTCGGCCCTACTTTTATCTAATCTTGGAACTTTTATCTTATCATATCATCCCTTACGTTTCGACCAATTCCGTGCAGGTGATTGAATTTGGCTACTTCCTCCATCCCTGTGAAGAAGATCTCGTCTGCAAGGCCACCCTCGATGACGTGCCTTACTTCAACGCCAGAATTTTCCTGGAAAACAAGCAGGAAATCGGCAAGGTTGACGAGATTCTCGGTTCACCGAGGGACTACTACATTTCAGTGAAGTTGGCCAACGACGTTAAGGCGAAGTCGTTCAAGGTTAACCAGAAGGTTGGTGGTGTGTCTTACTAATTATCATGACAAATTCTATCGATCAAGGAGCCCATTTCCTGGAGAAATGTTGAAAATTAGGGGTTGTAAACTGTCAGGAAAACAATGGAAAATGATGCACATTTATGGGGGGAATGACATTTTTGGTCTTGGGGCTGTTTTTTCATGACCCCCAAGACCTTCCCAGACATGCCATGAGGTTAGCCCACTTAGACTTCTCGGTGCCATGACACGACTGCCGGTTATCCTCACTTGTTCTTAGGGCAACTGGCAAGGCCTAATTTGAAGCCATTTTCTTGTAAGATGGCCGAGTCTTGATCAAATTCTTCACACATTCATTTTGATTATTTTTAAAAGCTGCATAGTGCACTTTTGGAGAATGCCCATTGCTCACGATGGAAAAAAACAAATTTAGGCATCAGTCATAAGTCATGAATTTACCAAAAATTTTAAGGTTCCAACTTCCAACTTAGAACTAAACCAGGTCAAAAAGTTGATTGTGCCGTAGGTAACCTCGTTTTTTGAAATGGGTGGGAACTCGGGAAGTTCCATCTCAGTCTGGTGTTTAAGAAAAATTCAATTCCTTGGGCATCACGTAACCGACGCAGTTCATATGGACGAAACTGCATTTTGTTGAACCCCTATCATAAATTAAATTTTAGTTTTCTGCCGGCATAACCGTAAATCCGATAAGGTCAGAGTAACCGCACCTTGAAAATAAAATGAATAGTCCCCCAAGTGGGAGATATCGGGCCGACATTCCACATTGCATCCCAGATTTGAAAAACCGAGTTGGTTTTTGGGTGTGGGTGGAAAAGGGAGGAATAATTAAAGGAGGTGCAAAAATGGTACGGTACCTACAGCAACAAGGCGTAAAAAACTGTAACAAAACATAGGGGCCGTTCATAAATGATGTCACGCAATTTGGGGGGAGGTGGGTTGAAGTGACTGTGACAAGGTGTGATAAAGGGGAGGGGAGGGTTGTGAAAATTGTGACATCACGAAGAGGAACTCACGGCAGATTTTTTTTTTGATTCGATGGATTTTGTGAATTTTCTAAAAAAAATTCCAAGAAAAAGTCTAATGCTGTTTCTTTATGACCAGAAAAGCATCATGAAACAGATCAATTCAAAACGTTTGCTGGCAGATACTGTATCTGACAATTTTAAACGAGCGAGTCTTAATGGGGAATATAAGCAATGATTGTGCATTTTACGTGTTCAAAATATTGAAAATTTCAGCCCTTTGTTCTTTGGATGCACTCACTCGCCCCATCCTCGAGCGTCATGGGTGGCAATGAACTGGTGCTCTGATTGATTCCACTCTGCTAAGAGTGGTGAAGGGGTCCAGCTCTCTTTCTCTTTTCAACAGCCACGTTATTTTTGAATGGGATTCGGAATAAATGGCGGAGCAGAGCCACAAGAAGCCAACGGGAAGGCAAGGAAGAAGAGACATCTTTTTTCTGCCTTTTTTGTCTTGCAGCCGAGGCAAGGAGACATTTGAAGGAAGCAAGTCTGATCACTGCAAAACCAGCGAGCATATTATTATTGCGGGTGTGGGCTGGGACTTGATAGTCGCATTTTTTAAGGAAGTGCATGAGGGTTGAAGTGCCCCATTTCGATAGAGTAGGTACCTGAATTGCCAATATCAACCCGGTGTGCCGCAAAAGGGCCGCCTGGCCAGTACTCGAACAAGTGCGATCAAAATTTCAAGTTTTATCGATGGTTTTTGCATTTCTCGTTTTTGTGCCAATTGTTTCATTCTGACGAGCATCTGCTCATCGCCCGCACTTCGAATGTTGAGAAAATCGGCCACTGCATGAAAGTGTATGTCTTTTCTTCCCTGCCGAGTACCTGATTGTTTCTTCTCAGTGACAATAAATTTTGCGGTCAACGATACGCTCGATCACATTGCATGGATATTGATCTTATGGAGTTTGTAATTTTAGAGGGGGGTGTTAGAGGACTTGTGACATAATTTTTGGAGGGGGTACATGTTTTTTTGACATCTTGTGACATCGGGGGGAAGGGGGTGCTGAAAAAGCTAATTTTTGCGTGACATAATTTATAAACGGGCCCACCATTTCAGACATTGGTCTTGCTGGGAGATCTCGTAATAGTGTGAGCTCAAATCGAACGAGACTTCCAAGTTTCTGTCTTCACTTCTCTTGTGGCAGAAGACCTGGTGTGACAGCATGTTCGGGGTCTAAGCATTTCGATGCAGGTCTGTGTCAAACGTGTGCTCCTTTCTGAGGGCCATCTGGCTCAGTGTCCCTACCAAATGACATGTTTTATTTAGATAGACCTATCTGATTTTTATTTTTCTTTTATTTGGTGTTCATTTTTTGTGGACCATGAAACGGAAGCGTTTTTCATCAGTCATTTTCATCTCGTCAACCATTGTGCATCAATCTTATTTCCTTTCCCACGCCTATTTTTAGACAAATACTTATTCAGCTTTTCCAATATGACAATCCCACGAGACACACTTCCCGTGGGCCCTTCCCCGTTCTCTTCATTTTTACGTCTTTTCTCCGTTTTCTTCGTTCAGTTACAACAACAACTCTTTCCCTTCATTCAGTCGAGTCTAAATCCAGCGACCGTCTTGCCGTGTTGCCGTCAATTCTCCGCAATGTGATCACCAGTTTCAAACGTATCTTCCTGTAAATAAATGGCATTTTTGGTTTGGGAGAACTTTGGTTTGCTTTGTTTTGGGGGCGATCCAAGGGCACATGGGGCGGCGGGGACAACCGGCTGAAGGATCATGCACCGAGAAGCGGGGCTGACCTCACGGTAAACCTGCGGAGCTCTCGGGGGTCATGATACCTTTATCTGTCATTCTTGTTGCGACTTATGATCAAAACACTGGCCTCCAACTTCCTGACATTAATAAGCAGAACTGACCTCAGTTCACTGAGCAGCCTGATAATGGCCAATTCCTGACGTAAATAGCCCATTATTCGTTTATTTGCTCCACTCCGGTCTGCACAGAGGACGATGCGTCTCATGCATGCATTTGGGACATCCTGCACCGGAGAGCCGGGGCCGGGGCCTGCGCTGATTTTAATCGATCAGTAAAATTCCAGCGGTGTGGAGAAAAGTCACTAATACGAGTACCATCGAAAAATGGCCGTGCAACAGTGGCGTGCGGTCAGGGCAGGCAAGGCAGGCGCTGCCTGCCCAAGAAAAATCTCATGAATTGTGCATTTTTTGTTTTCAACAGACATTTGCAATGGCAAAACGTCAACGTGACCACAGAAGTCCACAAATGTGAGCCACATTCGAGAAAGGCACACTCTGATTTGCCTGCTGGGTGCTGATGGATGGTATCCACTGAACGATGTCTTGACTGGGAGGGCTTCCTTCCCTATGCCAACAACCACAGAAGTTGCCCTACCCACCCTCTTTCTCGCTGGTCTTCCAGAATCCAGACGCAAGCCAATCCTCTGCTCCCTTGGTGCATGAGATTCAGAAGAGGCAACGAATATTTTTGCCTGTTTGAGGGATCAGCGGGGATGCGATGAAGCTCACGCCGCTCCATCCCGCCGGGTGAATCAACCCACCGCAAGTGCAGCAGTTCATGTTGCTGAGGAGGCACTTTCAAATCTGCCTCCGGCTCTCTGCCGAGTCAATATTAATGTTGCTCTGTTGTCGTTGTTGCTCGCTGATCACAGGCATCTTCTCTGATGGAAATGAATGCAGGCCGAGCCTGCGATGAATGCAAACCTCGCTTCGCCAAAGGCATGTTGTTTGCTGCACCTTTTTAATGTCAATTGCGCCCCAATGTTGATTCAGGATGAATGGGAAACGAAAAGGGAAACATTGGATTTGGCTTGTGCGAAGTTTCGGAGTTTGATTTGGAATGAATGTGTGAGCAAATTCCAATCAGGAGTCATTTCGCAAACGCAATAAGTGTTCAACAAAATGGAAGCGCAACATTGTTCCGAATTATTCGGATAATTTTCTGATTATTCTGCGGTCCGCTGATGCCTTTATTTTCCAGTGGAACATTGTCAATGCTTGAAAACCGTCAATTTTATCCGATAAGCATGAAATTGGCTTGAACTTTCTGCCCCCTTCTGGGCTTTTCTTGCCGTGCAATATTCTTTTGAAATTGAAACAAATCCATCGCATTATCCTTTTCCTTTCAGCTCAGTTCAGATCACTGAAACATGTCGTCCACACAGTGCACTGCTATTCAACTGGATGCATGCAGTTGTGAAAAATGCTCAGTTTTTCAAAAAATGAACAATCTGAGCACTATTTGAGGCTCCACTTTTTCAAAAATTTTTCCCTTCGGGGAGGGGGACACCCCCTCCCAGAACCCCTCCCCCGGCGTTGCGCTTCGCGCAACGCATCTTCGGGAACAGTGCGCTAGACAAAGTGCCTGCCTGCATTTGGCACCCACCGCACGCCACTGCCGTGCAACAGCCAGAAATGGACATTTTTAAACTTCTGCAGAGGAGAGTTGCAATGGAGAGTCCCAATTTATACATGCGTGTGGATGGTAATTCCATAATGGAATTGCCATCCACACGCATGTATAAATTGGGACTCTTCATCACTAATGAAAATTCCATGCTGCAGAAATTAAAGTTACTCTTTTGTAACCGAGGTTAAAATCTGACACCTACAGAAAGCTGTGTTGCAATCTGAAGCTTTTATTTCTACCACTGAATTTCAGTAAAAAAGGGGGAAAAAAGTTTAGGGGCCAGCTCGATTGACGATTCACCTGATTTGTTGAAAATATGAGTCCACTTTTCCGGCCTCGTGAAACCATTATTCTCATCCGATTACTTTAAGGGGGGAACTGCATGTTCGGGGTCAAAAAATACATTTTTTATTTGCCAGCTTGAAAGAGGAGACTTTCCCAAGTCTATTAGTCTTTGTTTCACTTTGATCGCTTGTCTGGTTCTCTTTTTATGACCAATTATATGCGACAGCCTCCAAGTGACAGATGCATAAGTTTATAGTATTTATTTAAGTAAATAGTTTTTCAAATGTATAGTTTTTTATGTCCTGAGCAAATGATTCATAATAAACTATGCATTAGAAAAACTATTTAAGCACCCGCACCCTTACCCCAAGGGGTCATTTGGAAAGTCACTAAAGGATTTTACGTACTTACTGCTTTACCAACTACAGAAGAACACCCCTGATATAAAAAATCAACACTTCTGACTTTAAAGAGGGATTGATGTTCCAAATTTATGCTAAGAACTTTTCTTCAAGTGGCAAGAATGAAAATCTTTTGAATTAGATAGTTTCAATGTGTCGGGGCACTTCATTTGTGTATCCAGGGGGCGTGTCCGGGTCAACAAATGGGTGTCCGGCTCGTTTATTAGGGTATCAGGGTCAACAAATGAGTGTCCGGGCACTTTAAATGGGTGTCCGGGTGGGTGTCTGGGACAAAAATGGGTGTCCGGGTCAAAAAATGGGGCTCATTGCAGTGATATTAATGGGACAACAAACCATCCCTCTTTTTTTGGCATAGAGATACATAATTCCTCTTGTTTAAAGATGAAGGTAGGTCAAAAAGTTCCCGGAATGTTCTCACTGTACCAAAACTATGCTGTGTCAGAAACTGACTTTTTGTATGTATGTTCTTCCAGTTGTGTTCAAGTTCAAGTTGTCCAGCAAGCCCCAGCTCTCGTGAGCCAGACGGTGGCAGCAAAAATTAAAAATAAAAAGACATCAAGAATACAAGTGCCACGGAATGGGCGAGCCAGAAAAAATTAATAAATACATGGGAACACCAGTAACGTAACACGTCTCCGCTAGAACCCAGCAAGAGCGTCGTTCCTGGGACCCAAAAAAAAAAAAAAAGAAAAAAGAAAATGAAATACATATAACGCAGAAAATGAAATGAAAAGTAGTTGGCTAGATCGCAAACGGACCTTCAGGACAGTAGAGAAAATAAATTAGTAGGGTTTGAGGACAGGAACAGAGAGATCTAGGACATCAGAAAAAGCAGGATTTCTAGCAGACAGCTAGACATCCTAAAGACAAAGAGTAAGAAATTTAGGACACGACTGATAGAGTTTTAGGACAGCTGGAATAAAAGTGAAGGTCAAAGTTGCAATCCATAAAGGAAGAAAGTGTGCTGCTCGTCCTAGGGCCCCCGACAGCAAGTGGGTATTATGGCACAGGCACCAGGGCCGGGCCGCTGTATGTTCTTCCAGTTGTGTTCTACCAGAAATACCAACTAAGTCATCCGCCGTTTCTCGAAATTTATTTTTATCGAGTATTTTGGTTTCCATGATTTTTCAGTGATTGAAAATATGAAGTTTGGAATGAGGATCAATGCCATGCTTTTGCCAAAACTCGGTTGGGATTCGAATGCCATCATGGATACCTTGATGAATGTTTATGGGGACCATGTCTCAATTTAAATATCAGCCCACAATCGAATCACACGTTTTAAGGAAGGGTGGGGGGACGATCGAAGGCGACACAAGAAAAGGCGGACGATCATCGCCACTTGAAGGAAAAACAGTGGCTGCAGAACAAGACTCCCTCACAAAAACGTGGGCTGAGTGTCGTGCTGCTACACAAAAAAATTACCCAAACTTTAAAACTTCGAATTATGTTTAAAGGTGGGTATCGAAACTTCAACTTTCACAAATTTAATTTGTGAAAGTTGAAGTTTCGATACAAATTTGTTTTGAGCACCCCCCCACTCAAGAAATTGTAAGTGAGCTTCACTGAATAGTGGGCTGGGCAATAAACTATGAACATTGCAGATATTTGCAAAACATTCTGTACAGGATGATCATGAAACTTGATCAAAATTTTGTATTAAAATTTAGCTGGCATGTTTTGCAGGGAACAGCAGCCATTTGAACCTTTACCATGGTCATAAAAGGAGTGCTTTCATGCACGAGGATAAGTCAAGAAGTTCCCAGGATGACCTCACAATTTTTTTTTCTTTCTTTCTTCACAAAGTTCTTTCTAAACACATCCATCACAGAGCTCAAGACAATATTTATATGGTGCTGCCATCCTTAAAACCCTTTGCGTTAAGACGGAGCACTATTCCTCCAGAACCTGTTTAGGAAGGCCTGATTAAGCTCTTTTATTGAAACACTGTAATCTCCCTCGGTATGTTCATTCCCTTTGCAAGATGAGAAAATCTTTAAAAGAGTAGCTAAGGGAAGGGTCGCAGGATGACCGTGAATGGAGTTCCTATTGAAATTCTCACAGAACGACTCCAAAAATCCTTGAAGGGTAACTAGCAGCATTGTCATGATTGAACAAAGCACGGATAAAAAACTCTCATTGTCATTTTTCTGACTGTCCAGTGCAACATTTTAATAAAACTTGCTCATAAAAGGTTCCTGTGACTGTCTCCAGGGCCGGCCCGACCGTACGGTCAAAACGGCATTTGCCCAGGGCGCCAAATTGCCAAGGGGCGCCAAATCCGAAATAAAATATTCTGAAATTGTGCTTCGTCATGCATTGATTTTGTTTTGTGACTGTGGTGAATAGACTCTGTGTCGTATGCTCAGCTACTTGCATTTTTTTCGGCCAATGATCAAAAGAAACGTGGGCGCTTTTTGTCTGTGGTCATATTCTATTTCTGCCATTCCATTCTGCATCATGGCCGCAGGTGCGCACACGAATAACAAAACAAGGGAACATCCACCTCACGAGTGGCAGCTCTCCATTCTTTGTGATTTTGTATGAGCGAACGACAGCGTGCGTCATCAGACTGCACATGTCTCTTTGACGAATGGGATTCCGAATTCGTACCCTGCGGTCCAGAAAGTTTGGGATCTGCATTGGATGAAGGGTTACAGTTCCAAAGACCTATCTACGTGTGGAGAAGACCAAGTTCGCCATGCGATTTGCAGTTGACAGGGGGACAGTAAGTGGGACGTTGAAAACAAAATAACAGGCGGATGATTAGCAGTGTGCAGACAAGGAACAACTTTGCGGTGGATGCGGTGGTGGGCACACATATGGAAGTGTTACCCAGAAAAACGCTAATCGCGCCCGCAAAATTGGCCTGGTTCACGTGTATATGCATTTGTAATTTGGCTTGCCATTTAAATTCAAACATTCAAAAATCATATCAGCATCAGCACAAGGATTACAAGAAAAGAATTAATGATCAAAGCAACGGAAATTAAAACAACGCAACATTTGCGCCATCCCATCTCCTCGCGAGAGGAAAGATGGGGCATAAAAGAGGTGAACAGAAATGGGTACTTCTGCGGTTCAGATCAACAATATGCTGAATTTTTTTGAAAAGCTGCAATTTTGCATCCAAAATGACTCAACATTTCGGACATCTGGGGAATGGAATTTCCCAGACCTCCAATTTGGAGTCTCTAACCCGCTAGGGCTCTGCTCCAGACCCATAAGTGACAGTAGCACCCCCTTCACAAAGAACAATATCTGACACGGCCCATGGGGGCGCAAAAATCAAAACTGCCTGGGGCGCCAGAAAACTACGGGCCGGCCCTGACTGTCTCTTGCTTTTTCCAAGAAATCAAAAAAAATCACACCTGTTCCACCCCAAAAAAATTGTTGCCATCGCCTTCTTGGGTGCCTGCTGCAACAGGAATCTGGATTGTTCTTTGTTTCGTCTTGTTCTGAAAACCACCTTTAAACATTCTTCGAAGTTTTAAAGTTAGGGTAATTTTTGGTGTACGGCACGGCACTCAGCCCACGTTTTTGTGAGGTTAGGGTTGCACAGAAGTTGAAAGCCACAACAATGTCGCTTCCTTTTCAACAGTAAATTCATGTCGAAAAATTGCAGCATGAAGTTGTCGGGTGTATACCAAACACCCTGTTCCTTGTGCTAGTGTTGCAAAGCTACCCACATCAATCGATCTGTCACTGAATGTCTCCGGGAACGACCCGACCCACAGATCAAGTATACTGGCGGCGGAAAAAGATTACCCACACATGTGAAAAATTTCCATTCTTGATATTTTAACAAAAACTCCATGCTGTAGAAATAAAAGATCCTCTTTCATCACAATGTCAAAATCTGACACCTCTAGAAAGCTCCGTTGCAATTTGGCACTTTAATTTCTACCAAATGCATAAGAGTAAAAAGAAAGAAAAAAAAAAGTTTCGGAGGCAACAGTTAGATGGGAAAAACACATGTATGAGTAATCTTTTTCCGCCGCCACTATACAATGTCCCATTCAAAAAGTTCCCGAAAAGACTTAACAATTTTCCCCAACAGAGATATGGTCTTACCATCACTAAAGTCCTTTTCGGAAAAAGTGGGCATCTTTAATCCGAAAACAGCTCAGATCTGCCAGTTATTGACCCCCTTCATACCTCGTCTGGTATGCTCATTCCGTTTTCTAGACTGGGAAACGTGTGAAAGGCAAGGGCAGGGTCGTGGAGTGGCCGTGAATGGAGTCAGCAGTGAAATTCACACAGAACAAATCAAAACCCTTGAAGGATGAGCAGCTTCATTGTTGTAATTGAGACAAAGGATGGTGGAGAAATTTTCATGATCATTTATCTGATTGACCAGATCAGAGTTCTCAAAAAACCTGCACATAGATTGTCCATTTGACTTTCTCTTGATTTTCCTAGGTATCTGCAGGGTTTCCACAGTCAGAGAATCACATCAAAAGTCAGGGAATTTCACCTAATTGTCAAAAATATGCAAAAAAATCAGGGATCATAAGGATCCTCGGGACCCTTAAACAGATAGAGAAACAATACGAGTATTTTGAGGACAAAATGAAATCGAAATTTCAAATTTATTTCAGCTTCTGTGGTACTCCATCTGCCAAAAGATCCCCGTCCAGAGGCTCCGCCCATTGCGGCACTGACTCAGTCCCCATAAGGCCTGCTGCGTCTTTTGCCATTGATAGGGACACTTCATTTTGGTGAGATATAGGAAAGTGGATCAGCAAAGGTCTGGGAAAAGAAGGAAATTGATCGTCAAATGTCAGGGAATTGAAATGAAATTCCAAAAAGTTGCGGGAGCCGGGAACCCTGTATCTACGAAGATCATACCCGCACCACCAGAAGAGATTGTTGCCATCGCCATCTTGGACACCTCCTACTTGAACTCGAAAAAGATTGTTCTTCCTTGCTTCTTGCACCAATTCTTTGGGCTCTGATTTATTTTTTGGGTCATACTGGAAAATGCAGGTTTCATTCATGGTGTCTGCAGATCTGGAAAACCTGGAATTATCCGGGAATTTTACCACTCTGGAAAAGTCAGGGGATTTGTGGAGGGTCTCTAAAAATCACGGATTTTTTTTTGAAAATTTCTCTTTTTTTTCAGGTAAACTCTCTGTGACTGAACAGGGCTTTGCTGGATTTCTTCATCTTCTTTTTGGCCACATTTGGCGCATGTCAAACAAAGTCAAGTTGTAGGCCTTGTTTTTCCAGGTTTTTTTTTTCAAAACATTAATCCTGGCTGTTAAATATGCTGAGAGATGGAGGGCACTGGGCACCCAAAATGTCTGAATTTTTGGAATTTCCATCTGGAAAACTTAGAAAAGTCAGGAAAAAAATGGCTTTGTCCGACTACAGACGGCCTGTCATTGCCAGTTGCAACACTTTGCAGGTGGAATTCACAATTCCGTGTCATAGTGCCCAGAGGTGCACATGGCTGGATGTGAAGATGTGTTGGAAGAGGTTGTAAAGTTGACATTTATGTCTCGTTTGCAACTTTGAATTGTCCTATTTTTCTTTTCTACTTCCAGTTGTTCATTGATCCAGAGAAGTTGCTGCCGTTGGCCAGATTCCTCAACGACGGACAGCGTGGTGGCGGACGCGGCCGAGGAAGGGGTGGGGGTGGACGTGGGGGTGGGGGCCGAGGTGGTAGGGGTGGAGGTGGATTCAGAGGAGGAAGGGGTGGCTTCGGTGGAGGTGGAGGACGTGGAGGTGGCAGAGGATTCCGAGGTGGCGGGGGTTTTGGTGGACGAGGAAGAGGTTTCGGTGGCAGAGGAGGATTCGGGAGGTAGCTCTTTACGATGGTTGCTTTTAATC
>JASGXE010012513.1:0-38364 GCA_030068105.1 Sinentomon sp. SZTP_YWyxl
TCATTCCGGATGTCTCCACGCGCGCGTGATTACTGCACCGTGTCGTACCGCCATAATGAGTTAGGTTGGAAATCCTTCAAGATAAGAAGTAATGACGCAAAGAAATCAAAAACGTAATCTCGATCAGAGCCTAATCCGGCCAATAGTTTCAATTTCGGGAGACGGTGCGTGATTGCTATCTCTTTCTTTCGCTGCCGCGTTCAACCAGGCGCTTCTATAAAAGCTCAGGTTTAGGCTGTCTAGCCCGTTTTAGGACGCAATTGCTGGGAAAAAGTCAAATAAACTTTATGGTCAGCTTTGGAGGTAGGTTATACAGATTGTCTCTAGATTCCAATTTACATAGAAGATTTTACAATGAGAAAAACTTTCATTCCTATTTCGCATAATTTTCCTGAAAAAATCTCTGCATATATAGCGGGTCGAGAAACGAAAAAAGCCTATTGTTGAAATTTTGCATTGTTGAGAGCAATGATGGAGCTCCATGTGTACAATATGCAAAATAGAATCAGGGGGCGATCCTTATGCCCGGTTGCACCAACGTGGATCAAGCATTGATCTCGGATCAAGCTCTGATCCGAGATCAAGCATAGGGTTTTAACAATGCCTGATCCTGGATCAGAGCTTGATCCGAGATCAAAGCTTGATCCACGTTGGTGCAACCGGGCATTAGAGTTTTCTATACAAGTTGCCGTGGATTTTTATTGTTAATTCTCCTCGGGAAACGGGGAGTTCTTGGGAATACCTGCCTGCTTTGCCATCGGTTTTATGAGAATTCTAGAGATGTCACCTTTTGTTTTTGGAGGTTCCACCTGGGATAATTTATTTATTTGGAATCTGTTTTTCTCTTTACAAAAGAAATTGGTGTCCAGTTTGTTGGTGGTGGTTCTGTGTGGGAAAAGGGAATTCTAGGAAATATCCTTGAATTTGTTGGCTGTATGGAATCCACTGGGATTCCAATGAAATGAAAATTCCAAGAAATCTCCTTTAATCGTGCCAATGGGATGGGTATTTAGGAGAAGGGAAAATTGTGGGAGCATTCTAATCGTATACAAAGGGAATCCATCACATAAACTTCGCCGGAGTTCGGTAATTGTGACAGGGATCGAATCCCAGCGGAAACTTGTTTAGATCATATTCGTATACCATCAGAGATTGGAATAAAAATCTTTTGTATAAGAGTTTGCTAGATTCTCCATGAGAAATTGAAAATTTCCGAGGAAAATCCTTAATATAACCCCTCTAGACTCCCCTCTCTTATCGGGGCCGACTAAGGTACACCCAAAACGGCGGTCCCCAACGCTCGACAGTCCCATCAGGAGGTCTCAATAGTGATATCCCTGGGCTCACGGGTTGAGTGGGGAAAACCAAGTGAAGAAGAGAAAGCAAAAAAATAAATAAACGTTGACCACTAACTGCTGTCCATCCAAAAAGACAAGAATCCTAGATCCCTCTTATATGACGCACTGGAAGGCTCTGGTTTTTCATTGCCCCCCTCCGTTAATTTAGTTTACCCTCTGTTTTATAATCTGAATGTCACTGGAATGGGAGCTAAATGTTAAAATTGCCGGGTGCCTCGGGCGAAGTACGAGTTAATGGTTGCGGAAACTGTCAATATTTTGTCATTGTCGATGGGTATCCAAAAAAAATTTTGAAGCTGCTGGAGGTTCCACATACATTATTTGTATTTCTGATAATCATGCCATCAGTTGACATTAAAATCGTTATGGAATTTTTGCGTGCGCCCCTTCGGAAAAGATGAAATCTTCCTTAAATCAACTAGCGTCATGCCATTTGGTATCTGAAGATTTCATTTTCTTTGGATGCCATTTGAAATAGGAGTCCATTCATGTTGGGGATTGGAAAAAGGGAAGTACTTGAAAGTCTCCATCAATCCCTTCAATGGGTGAAATTGAGAATCCACACGTTTTCCCACAGCTGTTGGTGGGTGCTTTTGGGTAAATGGCTAAGCTAAGGTTCACACCATCAGGGCGAACACGTCATCACCTGGCGATTTCACCACTGTTGATGCGACCGAATAAAATATTTCCAGCCGGAAAGCCTTCAGGCAAAAAACTTTACCGGATTGGCACTCTTTGGGGGAAAGGTGAAGTACTTTATCTCCGACATCACCAACTGGCATGCAGTGTTTTAGTATCTCCATGTTGAACGCATCAGGGAAGGTTCGTATGTGTCTAAAATCAGCTTACACCGACATAAGGAACAAAAAATGCTGAAAACCAATATTCAATATTAAATTTTACCTTCAACTTTTTAAATAAATTGGGTGAATCCGATGACACATGACGTCGGCAGGGATGAGACAGGAGAAAATAGGGTTTAGGGGCTTAGAACTCCATGCATAGTGGATGTGCAGAGTAGCGGTTTTTTCAAATATTATCCTAGCAAATATCCTATATGGTTGCTGTGTATAGGTGCATCTGCTCTGAAAGTATGAGGGCACATAACATATGCAAATTGAGTTCCTGAGGCGCAAGGCTATTTTATGCCCAGGGTGATGCAAAAGTCTTGATTTTCGACATTAAGCTCTGGGCGTTCTCACCGTTTGTGGGGTTCTACATGACTACCTGGAACTTCAACACAATTGCTCGCCGTGGCCACACACGAATGCGAAAATTGGTGAGATTGACGCACATGGCCGCATTTCCCATTGTTTCACACTTAATATAGCCTCAACTCAACAACCAAGTTAGTGGATGAGTTAAGCGAAAATTTTATTTCTATGCGCAACGCTAATTTTCCGTTTTTTGGAAAAGATGCAACCATCTGCAGATTCTCCGTCGATTCTACTTTCCATAGGATTTTACAATGAGAAAAACTTTCATTTCTGTTCCGCATAATTTTCATTCAAAAATCTCTGCGTGCTGGTCGAGAAACGAAAAAAATCCATTGTTGAACTTCTGCATTGTTGCGGTCAGGCTAAACTCCCCGTATAAAGGGCTATAGCCCCTTACACGGGGAGTTTACACAGGCTATATGTAAACTAGAATCAGGGTACAGTGTGTTGCAAAAAAGATGTCACACATACAGGGGGAATGGGAGATGATGAAAACCATTTGCAAAAAAGGTGTCACACATATGGAGACTTAATGGAAGATGATGATTTCCATTTGCAAAATACCTGTCACACATATTGGCTTAGATGGGACAGTATTGCTTCGCTGACTGTCCCATCTAAGCCAATATGTGTGACAGGTATTTTGCAAATGGAAATCATCATCTTCCATTAAGTCTCCATATGTGTGACACCTTTTTTGCAAATGGTTTTCATCATCTCCCATTCCCCCTGTATGTGTGACATCTTTTTTGCAACACAATGTACATACACAGCGTGTTGTGAATTAGCACTTGGGTCGAAGTTGAGTGCAAGTGGCAACGGAGAACACGGCCGTTGTCAAGTGAGAATTCGAGAAAATGCGGAGAAAGTCCAGATCCACACTTTGAACAACGTTCCGATTCATGACGTGACTTGGCTGATTTTCGACATTGCTCTTTTGTAGAATGTTGAGAAGGCACAAACGGAAGCCAGTGCGGCACATTCCCAACAAGAGCAATGACTCAAAGCCGCGTCTCAGCCAAGTCACATCTAAAACAAATTGGACCTAAGTTTTACAAAAACTTTGGGTATTTCGTGCATCGCTTTCCACGATTTTTAGACGGACTCTTTTTTTGAAGCATCACCATGTTGCAATACGCACTCTATTCTACAGGGTGTTCAAATTTATGCTTATGCATGCAACTATTCGCTATCTGGTCACTATAAGACCAATTTTTCAATTTTATTGTCGTTTTGTAATTTTCCATGGTTTTGAAAAATCACATGTCGTTTGATGCCTACACCTCATTGCCTTTGAAGATATAAACTGAGAATGCTTCTCACTTTTCCATTCAAACATTCAGCGAAACTTTGATTTCTGTGCCGAATCCCCAGTGAATCCCCAGTTCTCCATCGGCTTTTCATTGTTGCAGGAATTCTGGTTACCCTCTAAGCATACTTGTGAGCATTCTCAGCTTATATCTTCAAGTGGAATGAGCTGTAAATCCTTTGACATTCGAAAAAGTTGGTACTTTTAATAGCGTTCGCTTGGAAATGTTCACGATCATCAATCGGTTTTTATTGTACCACCCTGTATATCCATGTATGCCCTGCATGCCCTGTTTCCAATATTGCATCTCGAAGCATCCAAAAGGGAGGCATCTCTGGCAATGTTTTCTCACTCACATCAGCAATTTTCAAATTCCAATCCCCAAGGGTTTGAAAGTGGAATATGCTCTCTTTGACGTGAGGAGTGCCTCGTATTTTTTCTACGTCAAATGTTGCCACAAAGACAGCTTCGAGTTTTTTTTTCCGGAAAGGTCTAGCTTCACATGCCCTTCGATGAACAACGGAATTCCTTTTTTATTTTTTATCCTTTTTTATCTTTTTTCTGCTTTTTATCCTTTTTTATCCTTTTTATTTTCACGTGGTTATCAAAATTTATATGACCTCTTTCCAATCACTGTGTCTTGAAATTGCCAAAGTTGTTTATCTGTGTCTGAAAGTCACCAAAGAGGGTTTCTGGCATGACGGAAGTGAAATATTTATGTCCGATTTTCCGTCTCCATTCCCATCCTCTGCCATTAAAATATAGGCAACGAAATTTCAATTTCTGTGCTGATTCCCACTTATGGCTGGTGTTGCGTCAAATAATCAGTCCCGACAAATTCTCAGGATGGATTGCAAATTTGCTGCAAACAGCGAATGCTCAGCGCGGCAAAAGAATTTGACGTCAAATCCTCATGGGGATTGCATATTTTTCTCTGGGGGATTGCATATTTCTCTCAGGGGATTGCATATTTGTCTCAGGGGAGATTGCATATTTGCTGCATAAACTCTGGGCAGTTGAGATCAGAGACCATAAAATTTTCAGGGGATTGTAAATTCACCCTGGGATTGAGAATTTGACAGTCAACTTTTGTCAAATTCTCATGGGGGTTTGGACATTTCCTGACAAATTTTCAACTCCCCCCCCCTGTGAATTTGTCCGAACAGATTATCATTGAGGTAACATCGTCTTTCATCCAATGTTGAAAAAATTCCGGTTTCTGGTTAGATAACACAAGAGAGAAACAATACCAAAGTGTGCGTTATTTTGTTGTGTTGATATTTACGTCCTTATCGTATTTTCACACGTTATGCCGCATTTTTAATTCTTGTTTGCTTTTGATGCGTTCCAGAATTTATTGAAGTCATAGGTCATTGCTGATCTACGGATTTGTTTGCAGATTTTTTGCTTTGCTTTGTTTGCTTTTGCTGCACGAATTATTTCAAGAAGATATCATTAAAACGTTATTCCATTCTGATTTGCGTGGCCGTCTTTGGGAGTTTTAATTGATTTCCTACCTCATAATTATCATGATTCGGATTGTGGGGCCAATGGTTCAGATTGATATTGACCAATTGGAAATGTTGTCAATGCTGGCCGACTTGTTTGACACGGGGTTGTGATGACCACAGAAATTTATTCCTCTCGCCGTTTTTATCTGGGGTAGTCCGAACGTTTTTTGGCCACAGCAAAAAAAGATTTTGGCAAAACATCCATACTGCAGAAATATGATCCTCTTTTTTAACTGAGGTCAAAATCTGATACCTCTAGAACGCTTTGTTGAAATCTGACGCTTTAATTTCTACCGCCTGCATAAGAATAAAAAGAAAGAAAAAAAGTTTCGGAGGCAACAGTTAAATGGAAAAAACACATGTGCGGGTACATTAATTCCGCCGCCACTATACACATGTATCGTCCCGATTAAAGTATTGATATCCGATGTTTTTGCTTGCAGTGGACATTCCTTGTAAATACTCGTGTCGTGGTAAAATGGCCACTGGGGGATGACTGCACCAATTCAGGGGCAAATGTTTATCAATTTTGTGGAAAATGTAACTAAAAACAGAGAGCTTTCGAGGAATCCACTAGACTGGTGGAAATTACTTGCATCTGTTACCATTTATTTTGTGTCTAGTGGCAATTTGTGTCTAGGGTCAATGATGCAACCAAACTTTTGCAGCAGCCACAACAAAGGCGAAGCATGCCTTCTTTTCACAATCTCTCTGAAAACACGAAAAGAAGAGTTTGCTTTCCAGAAACTATCTTTCCACGCCAAAAACAAATTTTCCAACAGTGTTTATTTCCAGCTCATGATCAAAGCTGCATCAGAACGGCCAGATATTTTTAGTGCGACAAAAAACCCGTGTCAGAATGGACAGATTTTATACAGCAGACTTTTTCAGATCGTCTGTCCAAATTGTCACTCTCAACAATGTGCAAAGGAGAACATTATTGGAGCATTGACCATTGCATTGTTGCGGCGGTAAATCTGGTTAGGACAAACGATCTGAAAAAGTCTGATGCGAAAAAGCGAAAAATCTGTCCATTCTGACGTGGGTTTTGAGAAAAGTATGGCCGTTCTGATGCGGTTTTCGACGTGTCACGGTTGTTAGCTGGCTCGAGAAAAAGTTGCTCAACTTCCATTCAGCTTAGCCTCGCAGAAATATACTGGTGTGGATTTCTTTGCGAATTTTCGGGACACCCTGGAGATAACGGAGACAGAATTATTCGAATCGTTCGCCGGTCAAGATGATTGATCATTGCGTTGGATTCCATTTTGGCGCAGGCCGCCTTTTGTCGCAATGCAATAAGTGGCCCAGTGCCTTGAGGTGATGTGTGTTGCATAGCAGATTGTTTACAGGGGTTGCTTGTATTTCCCTGTGTTGCGATTCAGTGTGAGTTGCAGAAACTTGCATAGCATTCAAACTGCGCCAGCACGCAAGAAGCAGTATCTGCCGAAGTGAACGAAGCACCATATCTGTTCCGAGACTGGGAGAGAACTCATTCCAGTGATTTGGATATATCCGCAATTGCTATGCGTGCGAACGCGACCAAAAACTGTCATTTCTCCAGGGATTCAAAACGAAAAGCCGAAATATAAAAAATGCGGTGACAGATAATTCTGGAAATAGACAGCCATGCAAGAGCTTTCCACTGTTATTCGTGATCAGCCCCCATCACCGCACCACACCACGCCACCTGCCAGTCACGAGTGGAACTATGGGAGGGAAGGCAGGGTGCAGATGAGGCGTTGACAACGGAAAATATGTCGAAATTTCGACATGAGGGAAAATCATTCGGTGCCCCGAAATTTTCCAAACGCCTATTTTCAGTCGCATTACCCACATGAGCCGTTTTGCAGCGGTATCGGAGTTGCTAGGGATTTTAGGGTAGGGTGACTTGGGTGAGGATAGGTGCCCCAAGGAAATGGATATCGGGGTGCTGGGGGTTTGCGTGGTTTGCAGCGCGGCACCCAAATCCACGTTATCCTGTTGTGTTTCCATTTTACGCCTCACCTGCTCCAATGGCGCTGCAGTCGCATGTCTGTCTTCTCTTCGGAGCATCGCGTTTTGCATATCCTAAACGAGGGGTGGGTCACCCCTCTCCTGAGCACAAACCCCACCTCACCCCCTCGTCATCCCCAACCCACCTCCGCATTTATTCACACTCAAATTCGAAACAAACATTTATCATTGCAATAATATAATATCTATGTAGTCCGTGAACGGCACGCAAGAGTGTTTCAACCCCCCTCTCTCTCTATCTCTCTTCTAGGCTGACATCCATCCCCTGTTGATCCCTGGAAATGGGATTCTGCAAGCTGACCCCGCTTTCGTGCCAACTCCACGCTCCAAATAAAATTTTTACGACTTCCAAGCCGAATGGCGCACTGAAAGAAACATGGTGAAAAGGCAGCATTCGACTCTGCATCAGTTTTGCACTGCCCCCTACCCCGCACTGGTCTTTGCACCCCACGAATATCTTCCATGCAGCCATCCGCTGTCCCCCGCCCATTCCCCCTTTCTTTGCACCCCACCAGTATCTTCCATACAGCCATCCACTGCCCCCGCTCATTCCCCCTTTCTTTGCACCCCACCAATTTCTTCCATACAGCCATCCACTGTCCCCCGTCCATTCCCCCATCCTTAACATTTCCCTCACCCCCCCGTCAGCCATCCCTTCCCCCCGCCTATCCGTGCCCCTGTTCATTTGCCCCAATAATCTGCCCCACCCTGCCACTCCCTCACCCCATCGTTCCCCCATTCCCAGCAATTCCATCCACCAGGTTTCCTTCCAGACCACCCCAGAATCCCGAACTCGGCACACAATCAGCCAACCTTCTTTTAGGCCTGCTGAACGACGGTTGATATATTGCTCATCCAAGATATTAAATTGACACAGAAACGGGGGGCACGTTTCATTCGTCGCATACACAAACAGCAGCTAGGAACCTATAGGAACCTAGCGAAAAGAGAAAAGAACCGAAACGAAACGAATGGAAACCTATATCTGAAAGTTCTTAAAAGCATACACGCAATCGAAATGCATCATTCCATTATTTTTCAATCCATTTTCCATTTTCTTTCTGAGTTTTTTTTTGTGATGTGGAAAGGCGGCGCATCTTCCAACTTTCAGCCGCACTCGTGCATTGGAAAATAACAAATGCTGCTACCGTATGTATGTACAGTGTATCAACTATTTATTTTAACAAGAAAGCTCTCTGTAAAAAAGATGACCAGCCGTATCTCCCATGTTGCAACTTACCCTCAGGTTCAACTCGATAGCCAGTTCAACAGACGGACGCATCTTTCGTCACAATGAAAAAAGAGTAAGCATGTGCATAGAAACGAAAGTTTCGCAACACGATTCACCATTGAATTGACTATTGATCTGAACCTTAGGGTGAATTGCATAATGGGAAATTCTGTCTGTCCAACTTTGTGGTAAGAATCTTCCCCAAAAACTGTTATAGGATCCCAGTTTCGCAGCGGCAGGATTTTACGAGCCGGGAAGGCATTTTTGTCCCCCAGTACACTCTAAACACGAAGTTCAGGTTGGAACACCATATTTTAACATGGGCTTAGATGGGAAGTGTTCTTTTAAGAAAATTAATGTAACATGTGGGTGGGTTTTTGGAACACACTGAGTGTCCATTTGAAACACTTGAACACACTGAGTGTTCCATTTGGAACACTTAAGGTGTTCCAAATCGCTCATGTGTTCCAAGAACACAGAGTGTTCCATAATGTTCTTAGAACACTTCCTATCTATAAGCCCATGCTAAAATATAGTGTTCAAAACTGAACTTCGTGTTTAGAGTGTATGGTTTCGATGAAGTAAAATTGTTTTCCCTGTATGGGGCCTATATCTTCACAGAAATTTATGTGGTGCAGGTAACCGGATCTGGGTTCGAATTCCATCCATATTATTTGGTTCGGAGCTCCATTTCAGTGAATATATACTGCAGATGAAGGGGCTCGGTTGATTTCACCAACAAAAAAAGTCCTGAACAAAAAAAAAAAAAAAAAACTACGCCCAAACGGAGATGAACCTTCCACTCTTCCAGACTGTTTCATCCAACAGATATGTGATGCGTGAGCTGCATTTCTCAAAAGGTTTTGGAAAGATCTATCGCAAACAATTTGTCATGCACGCAAGGTATGTGCATTGAAAATGCACCCTTCGCGAGAGGTTGATAGAGGCTGGTAGAGGTTAATAGCGTTGCACGGGTTGTCGGAATAACAGCAAATTCTTTTCATTCGAATTTATTTTTTGGAGTGGGCTCAAATTTTTAGACTGCATAGAATTTCAAGGTCTAACGGGAATAACATCTGATCCGAATGACATCATGAAAACAGGAATAACGTTAAATCTGGATAACATTTTTTCTGAATAATATCTTACCGGAATGTCATCTCAACGGGATAACATATCTGGAATAATGTCCAACAGAAACAACATTTATTATCGCATTATTATATCTCACCGGAATAATGTCTAACAGGAAAACATAACCGGATAAGGTCTAATTTTTTTAGGTGTAGGTGTCAGCCGCAGTGTTGCCAATTCAATTGTGAAAAATTCTGCAAATTTGGACCCTATAGTCCTGTTAGGCATTATTCACGGAAATAGCTGTGAATCCAGTTGGATGTTATTCCGATTTGATGCGTTGTTCCTGCTCATGTTGATCCTCCTCGAGGTTATTCGATCCAAATGCTATGTTCCTGCTTGACGTCACCTCAAACGCTTGCAAAATTGGATGTAAAATAAACAAAAATTATCGAAAACTTTGATTTTGTTCCACGCTCCGTATGTAGCACATAGCTATACAATTTAGATACACCTTGAGAATTGGGACCAGATTTAAGAGCCGTAAAACGCCACGTATGTACGTTCATACAACCCAATTTGGTCAACACAATAGCGAACACTGTAAAACATATGCGCCAAATTTCGACCAAATGTGGTAAAATCATTCTGTCAACATGGTGGAAAATTTCCACACAAAGTTGGAATCAAAAAACCATGAAATAAAGGTGAATATCTGGCCAACAATGGAAACATGACGACCAATGCGCAGTGGAGATCCTTGAGATTTTTCTCCCATTTGGTGGCAATATTGTCACCAATGTGATCGCCAAGTTGTCACAAACGTGTTGCATGCCTTCTGAATCAGTGGTGTGTGGAAATAAGTTACCTGCGGGCACAGAAACGCCTTCGGAAAAAGCAACCCCATACTGTTGTTTTCACAGAACGCAGATTACTGAGCAATAAGTCCAATATGCCATGCATTTTTCTGGACCACCCTGTCCAACTCGAAAACCTATTTCCGTCCATCATTAGAAAAACGAAATCAAAGATGGAAGAGAAGTCAAACCAAATTTTTAACCCCAAAAATAACCAAACATATCTCATTACACATTGCAATTCCTTTCGTGTTCTTTGCATAATATAATATCTTGATTATTCTGAAGGCGAAAGAAATTAATATGAGTGTCCAACAAAATGCTGAACCTTTGTAACCCGTAAACTTTTAAAATTGACACAACGTACACATGCATTGACAACATTTATTCATGAACTTGTTGACGACATGACCTCTCGATCACTCTCAAGTTGCATGTCTTGAGATTCATTACCCCTGATGGGGTTTTTCGGGCTCCCGAAAAACAGTACACGTACAAAATTGGGTTTTTCGGCCTACCCTGTACCAAATAAGCTTTTTGTCAGATATCAGTGCGGCATTTTGGGCGACACTGTAGTACCTATGCTATAATGAAGGGCGTTGGTGTCATTTGTGCCGATATTTCGTGCATGGTGAACAGCGCATCCCAAAAATATAAACCTTTGCCAAATAGGCAATATCCAGAAATGGAATATTTTTTGGATGTGAAATAGAAGAAATACCGTGAACGTCAAAAGTGTACCTGTGTGGCAATCACAAAAAGTCGTCACAATCACACTTGAAAATTGCAATTTTAATTTTGTTTATTTTTTTTTATTTAACAATACTGTCCACAGAGGCAATGGTGGCGGAACGACGTACAAAATCCGAGTAAAATAGTTAAAATTAAAAATTGTCCAAACATTTTAAAAAACAAGGGCGAAAACAGATTGGCAACAAAAGAAGGGTCATCATCAGTCACAACAGTTGTTGCAAGGTGCGACGCCTAAGGATGGCCCTCAAAATTGTGGGGGATGTAGAGGGAAGAGAATTCCAATCTCGAATGGGGTGGGGGAAGTATGAATTAAAAAATCGATTATGGTACCTACTACAAACCGGACCAGCGAGTGCAAGGCCATTATCTGTTCTATGCTGATTAAGTTTAATGGCATAGTTCGTTGGTAGAGAGAAATTGTAGGAATGTGTAACAATATCACTCAGCACAAATTGCACAAATTGCACAAATTGAACGGCGAATGACTTTTGGAGCGCCCAGGTACCACAACATACACAGCCATTCTAAATACTCGGGCCATATGAGATTTTGTCAGACTTTTTAAGCACGGGGCAATGTTATTCCCCATCTAGTAAGCGCCGTTAAATGCATTCCTTCGTGTAATGTGTTTTGCGGTGCATGTGAAATGGGGAATTACATTGCCCCTTGCTTTCAAAAGTCTGAAAACCTCTCCTATGACCCGGCAATTATGAATGGCTCCGTATATGAGATGGTGAAAGCTTTGGGTGAAAGCTTCACCTGAGAGGAATCGGGACTGATGACAGATTTCAAATTTTCTATGCTTTCGTGAGAGTTGCATACGCAGAGAGGAAATGTCAATTGCAGATATGTGAGATAAATGATGTTTCCAGAAACCAAGCCCTGCGCTACCGGTGCTGCCGTACAGCAACAAACTTTGTGATAGGTATTTTCCCACAAATGAGTCTGAAAATTATCTTCTGAAAGTTCATATGCGGATGCATAATGATACGACGGAGGATTTTTTGATGAGGGTGTGTATGTTTGCCTACATGAACTATACCTACTGTGTGTTCCAAAGAGGTGCGTAAGATTTTCAGAGGCATTGAAATGCAACGCCCACGCAAAAAATGAACGCCCGAAACAGGAAGAGCAATTTTATTGAAAATGGAAGAAGAGAGAAAAGGGGAAAGGGAGAAACCAAGCAAGAGTGAGCGGAAGAGAGACAGGGGCGGGATGGAGAGAGAGGGAGGGAGGATGTGCGAGAGTTTAATGGAGCGGTAGAGAAAGGGGAAGGAGGGAGAGAGATGACAGGTTGTAGACAGGAGGGAAAGGGGGATATCGGGGAAAGGGGGAAAACTGGAAAGAATAGAAGAAACGAGAGAGGGTAAACGTTTTATGCAGAGGAGTCAATGGGAAAGAGAGAGGGAGAGAGATGATCAGGGAGAAGCTGGGGGAAAGGGAGAGAGATGATAAAAGAAGGGAAGGAAGGGGAAGAGCGGGAATGACCCGGAGGCGGCGTGATGTACCACTGAGAAAGTTTAGAAGTTATATCGAATTCCAAGCGCAGAGAGAGCCACTTCAAGATTGCAATCATAGATTAATGATTGCAATTGAAAGATCTGCACACATTTGGAAACTTTCATTTCTGTGCAGATAATCCTCCGATGCTGCTCCACGACTGGGTATGAACGGTTAAAAGAGGAATTAGAAAATGAAACCTCAAGCCATCAGCCAGCGTGTTTGTTTTCTCTGTTTGACGGCAGTTTCCCTCTGCAACTCACCCTCAGATTCAGCTCAGAAGCAAATTGTGCATGCAAGTAACTTTTTGCGACATGAATCTGTCCATTGAATTGGCTGTTGAGTTGAACCTGTGGGTGAGTTGCAATGTGTTTTTCGGCCGTGAATCTTTCAAAAGGGTTGACAGCAGTCTCATCTCATTTCAAAATCATATCGTTGTGACGTCAACAGTGCTCCTTCGCAGCAACAGAAAAGAGATAGTGTTGTCATGGAAAGCAAACTTGGAACACGCAGGAGAGGTCAGAGGTCACGCCGCCCGTCAAGACTGCGGCACCCGTTGATTTTGGCGGTCTCTAGACCGCAGCCGTTGATTTTAGCAGTCTTTGCACAGACACCCGTTGATTTTGGCGGTCTCTAGACTGGCACCCGTTCATTTTGGCAGTCTCTATAGACTGGCACCCGTTGATTTTGGCGGTCTCTAGACTGGCACCCGTTGATTTTGGCGGTCTTTAGACTGGCACTGTTAATTTTGGCGGTCTCTATTTAGACCGGCACCCGTTGATATTGACGGTCTCTAGACTGACACCCGTTGATTTGGCGGTCTCTAGACTGACACCCGTTGATTTGGCGGTCTGTCCCATCAAAATATCCACATTGGATTGCTCGCACTTATCCTCATCACTAAACACCCACGGAGAAAATCTCAAGGTTGTTGAGTCCTGAGCTGGCGGGAAACGATATCCACATGGAAGAAGCGAGATCATATTGGGTCGAAATGCCACACGATGGCAGCGATTTCCAATCACGAAGCCGCTATATTCGTAATCATAAAACCGCAACAATCATGCGTCGCTCGCGTAACTGCAGCATGTTCCTGCGGAGATCCGTCAATTGTTATTGTGCCCTATTCTCGTTATTTCTTCAGTTCTCGATGGTCCAATATTCGGCATCCAATAAAGGAAATGGGAAACGGGAAAAGCACTCATTATCCTTTGTAACCGCGGGAACTCAAAACGATCAGACCGTTTTGTGTATGTTTTCTTCTTGTTTCGTTGCGTTATTATTGCGGTCCCGCTCTCTGTGCCGGTGTCACGTCCTCTGTTTTAACCGCATTTTGCGTTCTACCTTCGTTTTCAATCGCCTTTTTGTCACTTTTGGACATGTACTGTACACCACCTGATGGCTTCCACCTTTCCACCAGCAAGAAGTGGAGCCAGTCCAATCCTTGGAGCCATCAAACATCGAATGAACGAGGGCCGATCTTCAACTGAAAATACCAATGTGCACCTTTTGCACAAATTAACACGTCCCATCTAAGCCCATGCTGAAACATGGTGTTCCAAACAGAATTTCCAGCTTGGAGTGTAAAGTGACGGCGGAATTAATGCACCCATAGATGTGTTTTTCCCATTTAACTTTTGCCTCCGATATTTTTTTGCTTTCCCTTCATTCTCATTCAGGCTTAGAAATTAAAGCGCCAGATTTCAACAAACGTTTTCTAGGTGTCAGATTTTGACTTCGGTTACAAAATAGGATCATTAATTTCTGCAGCATTAGAGTTTTTGCCAAAATCTGAAGGTCGCAATTTTGTACTGTTGAGACAAAATTTCGGTCAAATTCTCCAAATTTTTTTAATGTTGGAGATCTATATCATCGCTACAGAAATTACAAGGTTATACGCTAGGTGTGGATGAGAAAAGGTACCTTCAGATTTTCCAATTTCATTCCGTTTTATAGCTTGCGTTTTGCCTTGAGGTGCCGCGGCTACGAATCGTAATAATTTAAATTTTAACACACACACACGCTTTCTCCGAAGGCAGCATTGTTTTTGTGGCCAAACCGAGGCAAAGGCAAAATGAAAACAGGAAAACAGCGACAGAGACAGAGAGAGGAAGGATGACAACAGGAAGATTGGAATTAAAATAATGTTTGGTCATTAACGAGCATATGTAGGTGCTTCAAAAGTCCTGGCGATCCTCAACTGAGTACAGCATTATGCCCTCTCTCGTGGCAAAACCGTACTCCAAGCTAAGCCAAGTTCGTCTTGCAGATACCAATGGCGAAGGCTTGCGCGGCCCGAGTTCGATTCCCACTGAGGCAGAAATTTTCCGTGAATGACACAAAAATCGTGAATTCCTCCCATGGAGAGGCATTCAAACAAAAGACAGATTTCATCCCCGGCCTGTTGGTGAACGGCGACCCGTGTCATCTTGCGGATTTGCTGAAAATGCCGGAAAACTGGCAGCGTCAAAAGTTGCAATAGCAGGCCTTGGCGCCTTGAGCGGTGGATAATGGAGCAACCTTGGTCTGTCATAAGGTCATGGATGATTGACGTACCCTGTATTGACATTGCTACCTCTGTCTCATCCAACCGTCGCAGAAGCTCTCTTTCTGCTGTCTTGGACCACCAGCGGAGAGAAGAAAGACAATGATTTCCTCAGCAGGGTGGAATAATTGTTTTCCCTTTAATTTAGCCTCTCTTGACATGCGCTTTAAAAAAAACTGAAGGCCCAAAATCTTTGTGAACTTTCTCTCTTGACTTTTTCTAGAAGCTAGGAATTCCATTTGGCAAATTGTCTATGCAAACACACAATGCAGTATGAGTCGGTGTTGAAAAGGCATTTCATTTGTGCCACATGCGCTGAAAGATCCGGAAAAATCTATTCCAAAAGGTCTAAGAAGACCTTCGGCCAGCCTAGGTTGACAATCAGAAGCAAAAGGGAAAAGTTCAAAAGAAAGTTTTCAGGCGCCAGGAAACCACTTTTTGATTGCAATGCATGGGCTTTGAACTGTAATGGCCCACACGCATTCTGGTCTCAACATGTTCAAAATCTCTCGACATTTGTGCAGGAGTTTTGGTGGAAAAACCCAGAGGGACCTAATGTTGGAAAATCTCTGGGAATTACGAAGGTTTTTGGAACAGACTTGATTGATTGATTGATTGAATGATATTTTCGGAGTTTCCTCCGTTCAATATGTAAAGAACCTGTTCTATGTTACAATGAGCCACAGAACAGCAAAAAGTAACGCATGGAGAGTTACATCAATGTCTTGATATGTATATAAATGGACAATCAGCAAACAAAAAAAATATTAAAATTTAGCAGGTGATTGTATAGATTTCATCGATCCAGAACAAAACAATCGCCCAACATGCCATCACCATGCCACCCAAGGGCACCTAGGGAATGCCGGGTAGAGTCTGTAAAAGAGTATCTCGAAGTCGCTCCTGCAGTATAGGGATACTCAATGGCTGGCCAAACACTCTTGCAGGCAGAGCGTTCCACGTCGGGATAGTTCTTCCCAAGAATGAATGCAAGCCGATGTCTCTTTTAAAAGTCTGAGATCGAAGTTAGTAGAAAGTTGGCAGGCCGAAGGATCCGAGAAAAGTGCCCTAACCCCCAACTTCTCTGACCTTTTCTCGAAACAATCGAAAAATGTTTGAAAAGACTTGCTTGAATGACGCTGAGAAAATTTCTCAAATATAGCTCTGGGAAGAATCCACAATACGGATTGGCAATAGTGTGGCCTCAAGTAGAGATATACACACTTAAAAGCCAGCAACGTGATGAATAATGTTACCTCATGGAATGTCTTGGAAAAATGATAAAAAACGTTTGCCTTGGTTCAGTGAACAACCAACTTTTGTCGGTCTAACAAAAAAAAACATGCCAGGCCCAAGAATTGGTTGCCTTTTGATGAAAGATGTAAAATGGGTACAGGATAAACTCCATTCGATCCTGATGTGCACCTACCTATGGAGAAGTCGTCACCATGCTCCGAACGAAACGAGAATGCTATTGAAATGGGAGAGTTTGTGCTCTGTATGGACTATAGATATCAAGGTTCTGAATACTGTGAAATTGAGTGAGATCAAGCCTAAGCAAAAAGCCTTGCTGTGCCCAAAGTGTTAAAAAATAATGGGTGTTCGTGAACTCTGCAAATGAGTCTCTGAGACGAACCATTGCACATTTGAGCCTCAAAATTTTGGTAAAAATTTAGATGTTTTTCCGGAATATAGACCACGGGAAGGGCATTGAATTTATGTTATTTCCACCTTGAAAGAAATTATTTCTCCGGTAACGCCCTCTGCAAATTTTTCTCGCTTTGTGATTGGTTGAATGTGTTTGGATGGGACGAGCAATTGTATAAAGCAGTATAACGAGGTGCGTTTCAAAGAGCGATTAACGAAAATTGTTTGTGGAATCAGTCACCACTATATCTATAGGCCTACAGGGGGTTCAACAAGTATCCGCTCTTTACCTAAACATGAGAGGGAGTTTGGGAAACGTCGATGAAATCGAGACGTGAACGGTCTCTCGTCGCATTCCCCATTGCAACTCACCCAGAGGTTCAACTGATCAACAGCCAATTCAACAGACAGATGCATCTTTCGAACAATGGAAAAGGAATAAGCTTTGTGCATAGAAATTAAATTTTCCGAACACAAATCTATCCATTGAATTGGCTATTGAGTTTAACCAGAGGCTGAGTTCCAATGGGGTAAACGGAACTTCTTGGCCCATGGCCGCACACATGTCATTCTCATTTTCCTGGTTTGACAATGGACCACTTAGACGACTCCTTCGTTCACATGGATGCATGCTTTGCAACAATAGAAAATGAATGCGCACATAAATTAAAGTTTCGGCGCTAATCTATTTATTGAATTGGCTGTTAAGCGGCAACTGAGTTGGAATGACAAAACAATCAGCCGGATTGATTTTCGAAGAAAATTTCATCAGAGCATTTTCTATTCTATCATCAACAAATTCCCCGACATTTTGTGAAATCATTCTCGGGTTCATGACTTCTGGCACACCCTGTAGATGGGTGGCATTGCAATGGCGCGAGCTATATCATTTCGAAACCGCTGCAGAGCAATCAGAAAAATATACAACCAAAAACAGGACAGAAAAATTGTCACGCAACACGAATCCGCCACAAAGCAACGCATCAGAATTTTTTGATTTTTTTTCACTGCGCTCACATTGTTCGGGCGCCATAGCACGTCGCAGGAGAAGATCCATATCACAATTTCAAAAAATCAACAAACGCATTTCAGCGTGCATTTTTGAGGCTCGTTACCGACCAGTCGATCTCAGACACGCGATTTTTAGCTCTTCGAATATGAACCCACTTGAAAAAATTGCCGGCCAAATTGGGCGAACGAAAGGTAAAATGGTGAAAAAATGTGACGCTGTGGAGGTTTTTCATGCGGAAACAAGCCAGCCGCTCGCGAGAGTCGCAGGGCGTGCTCTCCCACCAAACAAAAAAGGTAAATATGGCTTGATCACGTCAGCCATGTTGAAAGCAGAGGCCATCAGTGTGGAAAAACATGGTTGTCAACATACTCGTAAAAATGGAAACATTCTGGATCTGCAAAGTTTTCAATCAATTTAAAATCCTTCAGCCCCAATACTAAATTTTCCCTGATCATGATTAAATAGACACAATTCAAATTCATTACATTGCCATTTGGAATAACAAAATGTCTACATTTTCTAAAACACTTTCGGCTCCTTCTCGAACGCCTCCCAAGAACGACAAGAAAAATTTTACTGAAAATGTAACAATTGCCAACACTTTGGTTTGTGGAATGCGGAGTAGCAACCGAATAAAAAATACTTTGGCTTGACTGCGGAAGAAACCGGATTTTTCAAACATCAAAAATACGGCAGTCGGTCCGTCTCATCCGCATTTCCACAAGCCGAAGTGTTTAATTGCTCCATTTTCCGCAAAAATTGCGACAGGCGTTCCTCCAAGGCGTCAGAGAAGCAGCCGATTTAAGAATGTGCAGGCATTGTGTTATTTGTGCGGATTTGTTGTGGATTTGTTCGTCAATGGAGTGTGGATTTGTGTGGATTTTTCGCACTGAACACTCCATTCCATTCGTGAGTCCATCATTTCCATCATTCACTTCCATTTATTTCCACTCATTTCCAATCATTTTCATTCATAATTTGGGAATGCTTCACACTTCTCCGTGCTTGTATGAGAGCCAGAATAACTATTTCTGCAACAATGAATGCCCGTCGAAAACTGTTCATTACGCAAAGAAATCAAAGTTTCACTGATCGCGGAAGTGTGAAGCATTCCTAATTTATGGAACAGAGGATTCAGTGATAACAAATCCGTGAGCACCAGTCTTTCTGCACTGAAAATCTCGCTTTCATTGCGATCCTTTTTGAAGAGGGTGATGAGTTCTTCACGGTTCTTCGCACATGAAAGGCGCAACAATGGGAACAACGGGGCGCAACAATGGTAACAATGGGGCGCAACATTGGGACCAATGTGGCGCAACAATGGGAAGAATGGGGTGCAACAATGTGTTCGATGGAGCGCAACAATGGGACAGGTGGGATGCAACAATGGGAGCAATGGGCGCGCTGCAATGGCCGCACAAGGACGTTTAACTTTTTGAAACACTTGCCTGCAATTTGGACAACATTTTGGCAATATCGCCGTGGACAAATTAAAGAGAGCGTAGTGTGAGAAACTTTAATTTCAATTCCTTCGATTTTCGATTTAAAACCCATTGTTGTTCAGCAATATTTTTCATTTCTCTGTTTTCACTTTGTTCCCTTTAATTTGTCCAAGGCGATATATACAGGGTTTCCCAAAAGTCACTTGTCAACCCCTGCCATTTGCTAGTTTTCAATCATCTCTTGTGGGGCTTTTTTCTTCAGATTTCAGGTTCAGATTGGGCAGGCTGCCTGCTGCTGGTGTTATCCACTCGAATCGGAACAAACTCCACTCCAAGCTTCCGGAGTTGCTACAAAACTGTAATGCACTTTTCTGGGTTGTCAAGTGACTTTTGGGAAACCCTGTACATATTTGAGACGACCTGTATTCACGTTTGTTAAGAATCTTACGAGATAGTCCTTGTTCTTTGATCCTTTTTTGATATCCTGGTGTCTGGCCTCTTACGATGAAATCAGGAATCAAAGACAACTTGCTGAGTGGTCTCAAAGCAAGGACCTGACCTGCGTCTTGTTCGCACAGACTTGCCTTTCATCGCCGGATCCCGTGATGTCATGTCAAAATTCAAGTTGTTTCTCAGCGCGTGCGCTTGAATTAAAAAGGCATTATTTTTCGCTAATTAAAATCGGCACTGGGTGATTCAATTGTCGGTCTTCCTCTGGAAGTTTGCGGGGTAGCTTTCATTTTTTTATCAATTTAATGAACAGTACGCCGGCCAAAGGTGTCTTACATTGGAGGTCAGGTTCACGTGTAGTGACTGTGCGAAACGGAGACTGCTTCCTCATAGTTTTTTGTTATTTTGAAGAAAAGTCCGCCCAGAAAAGCCCCAATAACTCACCCAGGCACAGTGCGACTCCGAATCCTACCCATTCCAAGAAAATCACATTCAAAGCACCACTCAATGATTAATAACTCTTTTCATGGTCACGCTATTTGTCATTCGCCAAATTCACAATCTGTTGGAGCTTTCGTCCATTTTCCATTCTGTTTTCGCTTCGAGCAATCTTGAGAGAATCCTGAGTTTTTTTTTATCAAGACACGATTCAATACGATTCAAAGATAGGATTCAATGATTCGGTTCGGTACAGCAGATACTGAGAAATCGACGTGGAGCCTATATATACGAAGGTACATCTTCTCTCACTTCGAAACACAAGCTCAGATCTGCTTAAGATTCCTAGATTCAAATGTGTTTTGAGAATTGACACTTTTCGACTACAGTTTTTCATTCTTGCGGGAATTCTGGATTCCCATGAGCACACTTCGGAGTGATGAAGTGGAATATGACGACATGATGAATTCCGATCAAATCTACAGTCACTCTTCGACTTATGATGAAAAAAATGTGTTTCGACTTATGAAAAAAAAATGTGTCACAATGGTGTTCCCGTTTCGATTGGCTGCTGTCGATTTTCCATTGTCCAAGAACGAATCCGCATACAAAGCCAGCATTCCTTGACACATCTTCCGCTTTTAGGGTAGGCCTATCGTGGAACGAAAGCGACAAGGTTTCAGTTTACCATCAAAATCATCCCAAGTCCTAAAAATGAAGTTAAAATCTAGACCAACGAAAAGAATTCAGAAAATGCAAGGATTCACGATGCAATATTGCAGGTGCATGGTGCAAAATTGAAGGTGCATGACGCAAAATGCAGGTTCATGATGCAAAATGCAGGTGAAAAATGCAAAATGCAGGTGCAAAATACAGGTACCCCCATGGACCCATGCATGGACATTGAGTTGAGGGGATGTTTCGTGCACCCAGCTCAAAAGGCGTTACCGTAATGGCAGAGTCGGCCAGCTCGTCAACGAGCCATCGCACATGGAACTCATGATTCTTCGTAAATTCAGATCTGGATCTACTACAATAGAAATATACTCGTTATATGGACAACCTGAGCATTTCCCGCAGACATCTGAGTGCTATATGGCTCACTAATGGCGGTGCCAGTCATAATGCGGCTTCACACTGATGTGCTCGTCAAAGTATCCTACAGCCATATGCTCATGATCTGGGAGGAGTTGGCTATAATCATGGTGTCCATGTTAGAACACCTTTCTGAAACAGAAATTAAAGTACCGACCAAAAATGGGTGTTCCATAAATGACGAGAAATCCAGCACTTTCTTGGTGAATTTGTATGATCTTTATTTTCGGACCCCATTATGTCCCATGTGGGACTTTTCGTGCATCCCCGGAGGCGATTCCGGAAAATGCGTAATTTCATTTTTGAATTGAGATGATTTGCAATTGGCGTGAATTGGATCAAAGTTGTCGCATGGAAAAATCCACCAAATTGGCAATTTGGAGTGGTGGCAAAATGCGTTGCAGAGACAATGTGCGCACGTCCAGTGCTCCGCAATGCCTCCTCGTCTGGAGTTGAACGCGGTGAAAGCCGAGACAGCATAATCCCCGAGCAATGTTCCATACCCACACTGTCACATCATTCTTCGAATTGGTGCAGGCGTTCATTGTTAACTCGGGAGGTCATCCATCCCAGAAAACTGCATGGTCGGCAAAACGTAGTGTGAAACTGAAGCACCCTCCACAGAGTTCAGATCAAAATGATGCCTGAATTGCTTAATCATTGGAATTTCTCATATACGAGTATGTGTTCGAGAAATGTTGCAGGGAATTTTGTGAAATCTCAGCCAAACCCCGCGTTTTTTTCGACTTCGAAAACCAACATTCGGAAACCAGCCGCAAACACGCGCTTCGTCGCAGAGTCTCTCTCCGTTCCGCTTCAGGAAATTTGCTGGATGTATTTGAACTGCAGCGCCGACAAGTGACTTTTTCCTGAACTATCGCCCTGATAGTTCAGCTTCAACTTTATCGCAAGAGATGTCACTGGCGTCTGCAGGCGCATTGAGGCAGCACAATGCAGCCAGCTGCAGAAGATGGGGGAAATGCTTGTCCGTGCTCAAAGAGGGTGTTTCGAAACTGTTTGAACCTGCACTATGTCATTTCGCCGCGGCACCCTTTTCATCTTTATGCCAAATTTGCCAAGTCCGTTTGGTCCAATTCTACTTTCCCCCCTCTGTGGTGGGCTTGGTCACGGCCGCTTCTCATTTTGCCAATTCCGAAATCAGAGGGGTTGATGAAATGCCGGAGCTTCTTGGTTCAAAAACGCTTCAGTGTCTTTCTGCCCATCTTTCCAAGCTCAAGTTGGCGCAAACAGAAATCGACAAAATTCGCATCTGTAGTTCTCGAGAATCACATGTACGCATCGCTAATTCGAAGATCCATTTCGGACCAATTTATGACAGATGGGTATGTTTGATGTCGACAGTCCGCTCATTGATTCAACGTCACACAGGTTTCCACAAATAAAAAAATAAGTCCAATCACCGAACGGTGAAAAACACGAATCAAGGAACAACGTTTTGAAAAATCAATGGTATTAGAAATTAAAATTCCAAGATTTCAGCCCAAAGGCAGACTCCAATTTCCTGGAACGCTTGGCACTCGTAGCTATTTTGGTCCTCTGGAAGGATTCACAAAATGAAAAACACGACAAAATAAGAGCGCAGTTTCGACAAAAAAAGATATGCTTAACCCATGGACTTCGAGTTTATGTAGAAATCACCATTTTGGAATTTTAAATCGAAGGAATCCGTTATCATGTACAGGTGGAGTTCCCAGGGTTCCACAAGTGGGACCTTCGATTTTGACCTCCATTTTGACCTCCATTTTGAGTCCATTTTGACATTCCACTCTTTTGATGCTGCCCCTGGAAAGCCAGCAAATGTGCCCACTTCCTTGCTCTCTGATTGCCTGCAACAGAATGCAGCTCTTCGCCCCTGTCTCCTATGCAATTTGTGTGAATAGAGTACAAATTGTGTTGCCTATTATTGTTGGGTGTTGATTTTGTTGGCTCCCATTGCATTCTGAGGCTGTTGGCTTGGCAGACCGAGCTGTTTGAATCTGTTGGAGAAGTGGTCACAGTTTGTAAACATCACAGGAGGGGTAACAGTCGTTCGCAAGTTTACATCGCTTGTTAATCCTTCCAGAATGCCGCGGAAAGTGACTGCACGAAAGGAGAAATGTCAAAGGCCGGGCGAACGGAGGTGCCGTCAAATGTTAACAAGGATTGATGGAGTTTCACAGCTTGAAAGAACGTCATGGTGTTTTTGAGACGCATATTGCCCTTGATTCAAAATTGAATAGCGCCTGAGTCATGAATGAACTCCCATGTGCATAGTCAATTATGGCGGTATGAGTAGGAATACCTATTTGTTTTATTTATTTCAATTTCAATTAAATACACACCAAGGTATAGTCACACAAAGGTAGAGTTAATTTAGCTATTTTTTGCAAGAGTTGGTAATTAACAGAGGAATAATTACTGACGAAGGTCGGTAAAACGACACACCTACAGCTGCTTGATCCCGCAGCTGGGGAAAATGCGGTGGAAGTGAGGCGGCAGGATCAACAATTGGTTAATTTTTAAATCAATGCGAAAACCCAGAAATAAGAAAACCATAGGCATATTTTTTCAACATAGACATGACCACTGTCCGCTGAAAAATGGGCTCAAGCAGAGCTCAGCCGCCGATAAATTCGGCGTCGTGATGCTATTTTTCACCGATGAAGCGGCAAGTCGTTTATGGATTGGCGGATTGGTTTTCGACGACATTTTAATCTTGTCAAGATAATACATCATGCTCGTAATTAGTCAGCGAAAGAATATACAGACACGATCTTTATGCGGCCAGCAGAGGCAGTTGCAAATATAATTTTTAAAGTCACATTTTCGCATTTGTCATATGGAAATCAACCGGTTCGTGCGGTCATTTTAGACCTGTTGACATGCATGCTCTTTGTAATGAGGATTTCAGCTGAATGAAGTCTTCTTGTATAAAAGTCTTCCTTTGCGGTTGGGCAAACTCTGCGTCGAAGTGGTGATTCCAATGTGCATTGACAAATCGCGTGTGTGGCGATTCACTTGCTGGTTTTCTGAACATGCGTGGTCGAACTTTGCCCACACAACATTCCAAGATATCTTCCAACCTGCACCGAAAGCCAACACAGACAGCCCAGACGAGGGAGGAATGGTAGATATCCCACGGTGTCGCTCTGGGGGAGTCTTGCGCTTTCCGGACACAGCAAACTGCGGCAAAGCTGCGAGTTTTGTTTCTAAAAGTATAATTTTGTGCAAAATATCTCTGAATTTCTCAAACTCCTTCAATATATCTTTGCTCCCAGACCCTCGAACTGTTGGTCTGCACCCTTTGCCACCCTTCAGAGGTTCATGAGATTCTATCAAAGACCTCGGCAACTATAGGCCTACGGACAGAGTTCCACACCCAGATCCCCGGTTGGGTAATACGCCTCTGTGAAAGCTCAACTGCTGAAAAATCTGATGTTGCAAGAGGTCAATACGAAGGGCACGGCTGACCTTTGCTCCTAAGAATAGGTGTCACAGCATGTTAATACAGTCACAGAAACATTAATGTACCCATGAATAGGGACGTAAATTGTTGGTTTGAGGGTCCTATGGTTGTTCTTGAGACAAATGCTGTCACATGAAAGTAATGTGACAAGTTGACAACAAATCAAAAATCAACAACACAGATTGTCACAGATGCATATTCGTGCTGGGCAAATCATCCACTTGTGCAAATAATGTACCCGTAAACCAACATTACAGGCACCCATTTGTGGGTACAATATTGTTTCTGTGGCTGTACAATGCAAGATGATCATTTGTGTTGAATTTGTCGACATTTCTCGGTTGAGCAGAATTGGCTGCGTGGGAATGGTTGTCTCTGTCTTCAAATGTGAAACCAAATGCCCACAACACTCCACGGCGTCAAGTGAGTCAGAATGCAAGTTCCAAAGGTGAGCGTGATGGCCCCGTTTTTCACCTCTCCAACCCTCTTCTCCTCCCTCGGTGAATGGAGGAGGGAGTGATTGCTGAGCCTGCGCCTTCGGTGCAAGCTGCAGTGATCCCGACAGGTAGCCTATGGGACAAAACAATTCATTCCACTCTGAAGTTATGTACAGGCTGCTCAATGAAATCAGGTTGTCTCACTGACATTTTCGAAGTCAAAAACGGTCAGTACACTCCCATTCTTTCGAAATGTCCAAATTTTCCCAGCAATAATTCACTTGAAATGATCTGGAGTCTGGAATGTCGCGAAAAACGCTTGGTATTCAGGAATTTTTGCGAAAGAGGCAATTTGGGCGCGGAAACCGGAAATACCCGCTGGTTATCTTTTACTGGGTCACCCTGTACACGCAAGTGTCCAGCGCCTAAGTGATTTATCGTGTTCAAGATGACTCCAAACTGACCGTTTTATCAATCACGCAAGAAAGCATCTCTGGCACCGTTTCTTGTATCACAAATACGAATATTCGCTTCTTCCTCGTCACTGCGCGGCCGAATACCGAATGATGGAATGGAAATGACAGCGCAGACTGGTTCTTGACATGTGGAGACATCTATTGACAAATAAGAAAAGTGCAGAGAAGAGGAATCACACAGAGGTGCTGCAGGGATATGCTGATGCGGTGCTGAGAAGAGAGTTGGTTGACCTTCGCTGACCATCGCTTGGGATGTGTGAAGTTGGCGATCCACTTGGACGTCGACCGACTGCTGATTGCTTGTTGCATCGGGTCAGTCTCTGTTCCAGATTCAAAAAGTCTCTTACTCAGCTCAGGATAGGTCAGGAATGAGTTCGGAGCAGATTCGGCATGGTTTGGTTGGGTTTAAGTTAGCTTGTTGAGAAAAATGGCGATTTTGATGAATTCGTAATGTAGGCAGTCCAGCCGGGAGTAAATCCAGCCTCATTTCAGAGATTATATGGTCACCACTGGACTCATTTTCCCGGGAAAGCGTAACCATCCCCTGGAGAATTGATAATGTCCTGCGAAACCCCTCCTTTTTCTCTGAAAGCGTTCAAGTAGCCATGCCGTCGCAAATCCTGATGGGGAAACGAGGAACATGCCCATCCAACAAATGAAGGTGTTCAGTGTCAACTTGTAACCAAAATCCAGCCAACGCCTGAAATACTTCTCCAAGTTTTTATCTCGCTGCGCTTCGTTACGAATGGTTCACCCCCTCCTCTATCTAGTTTTCCACGCTGATCTGCACTGTTGCCAACTTCATTGCGAAGTTTGTTCCCTGCACTGCCATCGCTTGGCCTCTTTTGGATTTTTCATTGCGATTGTGGAGCGATTTAGCAGTTTACTTTATTGTGATCTTGCGGTGTCATGGACATACCTCGCAGATACTCGTATGCATGATTCCCACCGTTGCCTTTTTGTGCCACCTCGGCTGCAAAGTAATGAATGAATGGGCCGATTTTTTAAACGAAGCCCATCTTTTGGGCCGCGGATTATTTTCTTTTTAAATGCAATTTTGTACACAAAAAGAAAAGAAGCCGCGGCCTAAAAGATGGGCTTCGTTTAAAAAATCGGCCCAATGAATGAATTGACTGTATATTTGAGGTGATTTCCCCTTATCATACAAGGTGCAAGACAAGAAAATCTTAGAAAAAACAACAACGACGAATAGTGCATACACCAATGCAAACAACAATTAAATAAATCGACAAACCAAACCACAGCTTTCGAAAGGTAGAGTATTGAAACTACCGACAACTACCCATGGACGGGGAAGATATCAAAAAATTTGATAGCCTGCGCCGAAGAACAGGCACGGATATCGGCGGCTCGAGGAGCTTGGGAGGGAGCGAATTCCAGTCATTAATGGATTGACCTAAAAACGACGACTTTCCAAAGTCCCTCCTAAAGTAAAGAGGTCTCACCTTCAAGGCGTGATCCTGCCGTGAAAAAAAAGTTGGAAGTTCAATGTGGTTCGACAACTCAACCCAGCCCCCCAGTAATGCGGTGAGTCATCCACAAAACCATATTGGGCACACAAAAACACAACGCAAACCAGGTTATGTGATTTGGTCCTTTCCCATTTTTATATTTATATTTTATTTTTCCATTCCCATCATATGCTTTGGAATCCTTTCAAAACGCATAAGACAGGCGTAAGTTATCTTTTGGCAATGAAATCTTCAAGCAGCAATAATTCAATCCAGGCGTCGAATTCTTTGCTAAAATTTACTGCTTGTGTTTGACACTTTCAAATCACGTTAATATTTCGCTTTCATTGGTAAATTCAAGGTCACCCCTGCACGAACGAGAGACCCATGGACAACCAACCCTCACTGATTTTCAGGTCATGGAATTCAGTTTAACGCCTTCTTTTTCCTGAAACAATTTATGACACTCCATGGTTTCGCATCAATTGGCGTCTCTACATTCCTTGCAGCAATCCTTGTTTGGATTCTTGTCACTCATTTGGCTTCGTGTTTGCTGTACTCGTATTTCTTGGAGTTTTGATGGAAACCGGCGTCTCCAATGTTGATCCAGCTACCGATCTGTTGCTGGGTGACGGCGACGTTCACTTGTCTTCAGAGACAAGTGACTGCTCTAAAATCGCATTTCTAATTTTGGGCAAGACCGCAACAGTATGACGGGTATGCAACTTCACACACGCTACGCCAGTTCACATTTGACAGTCCATAAAGTGAAAATGCAAATAACGGACATCTATTAATTTGCTAAGAAAAACAACACAAGTGCTGACCATAACATCGTTGCGGTGGTTATTCGTTTGAGAGATGAAGACCCGGTTCTGATGTGCACAGCAAAGGCCAGATGTATTTTTCATAAGCAGGATCTCTCCGAATTAAAGGATTGATGCCCTGACTTAACTTGGCAATGGCGCAGCATTATTGTGATTCCTTGAAGGGCGCACGCTTTTGGGACCTGGTTTGTCAAATACCCATCATCTGCGGGTCAAAATCAAAAACAAGGATCGCGCCCTTTTCCTGAAAGGTATCTACCGAATTGGTCAAATTTGGAATTTGACTGATTTTCATTCCAGACACCGAAATCCCATGTTACACAGTGATCGTTTAACTTCCTAATGCACACGTTAATGTTTTTTACTTCGTTCAATTTTCACTTTAAAATGCTGTGCATTGCCGTATGACGCCAAAGGTTGAAAAAATTCACACCACTTATAGTGGTTATTTTCCATTTATTTTTAGTGACAAAATGTTCGAGGAATTCTGCAAAAATGAGGAATTTGAATATGTGAAATTCGTTGTGGTGTGTGATCATCAAAGGGGATTTTGTAAGAGCCTGGAAAATAAATTGCAAAAGATGAAACTTGACTGTCGCATCTGTTGAATTTAAAGGGGTGAAAAAGGGAATCTCCAAGCGCCTGCGAAAAATAAAGGGTATGCAACGTCTGAAATTTGTTGTGATCTGTATTGCAGCTTTTGAATTGAAAGGGGTTAAAAGGAGAATCTCCAAGCGCCTGCGAAAATAAAGGGTATGCAACGTCTGAAATTTGTTGTGATCTGTATTGCAGCTTTTGAATTGAAAGGGGTTAAAAGGAGAATCTCCAAGCGCCTGCGAAAAATAAAGGGTATGCAACGTCTGAAATTTGTAGTGATCTGTATTGCAGCTTTTGAATTGAAAGGGGTTAAAAGGAGAATCTCCAAGCGCCTGCGAAAAATAAAGGGTAGATTAGATTTAGATTAGATTAGAAAATTTTGTATTTAGGGGCATCAGCCCCGCATAAATACATGTCAAGTGTTATTTACAACAAATCAACCGATCAAAAACAATGAGTAATCAAATTGACACAAGAACACAAGTATGAAACTGGTCATCTTAAGGAGAAAAAAAAACAGCATGAGCTACAACTACACAAAAGAAACATCAGATTGACGGAGCAGTGAGCAGAAAGTTCGAACAGAAATTGGTTTTTTGAACATCTGAGTAGGTATTTTGTTCCAATTGGTGATAGAGTGTGGAATGAAGGACTGAGCTCCTACATTCTTCTTGGGCTGAAACGGGCAAAGCTTGAATGGGTGGTCATGTCTCCCAATATAAGGAGCAGGGGATAAATAAGCCTGAAACTCTGACCAGCCCTCTGACCCATTCAGGATTCTTAATAAACAATCAATGCGTTTAATGGTGCGCCTTTTCTCCAAGGTCGTCCATTTGAGGGCGCCAAGCATGCTTGTCACACTAGCGGTACGGCGATAGTCATTCATTACGAATCGCGCTGCCCTGCGTTGCACTTTCTCAATGAGAACAGAAAGTTCACGCTCATGTGGGTCCCACACATTGGACGAGTATTCTAAAAGAGGGCGAACAAAACTGAAATAAGCGAGCTCCTTCACCTCCCTATTGCACTTTCTAAATTGCCTGCGGACAAAAAATAGAGTTTTCTGCGCTTTTTTGCATATATCGGTGATATGGGGTCGCCAACTCAAATCTGAAGTTAGCGTTACACCCAAATATTTAACTTGATTGCTGGGGCTGACAACTTTTGAATTTAATTTATATTGACAAGTTAGTGGAGATTTCTTGCGGCTAAAAGTTATTTTAACACATTTTTCTGGGTTTAGTGAGAGATTGTTATTGTCGAACCAGGTTTGCATGGAGATCAAATCATCTTGAAGAAATTTACAATCAGATTCAGAAGAGATAACTCTGTAAACAATGCAGTCATCGGCAAATAATCTTATTTTACAGGAGCTTATACAATCAGGCAAGTCATTAATGAACAAAAGGAAAAGTAGAGGACCTATAACGCTACCCTGAGGGACGCCAGAGGGAACTCTAACCTCACCCGAAGAAAACCCGTCTAGTTGGACAAACTGGGACCTTCCTATCAAGTAGTCGCCGATGCAAGCCACGATGTTGGGATCCAAGTCCAGGGAAGATAATTTCTGGAGAAGTATCCGATGGCTTACTGTGTCGAAGGCTTTAGCGATATCAACAAGAACCGCATCGACCTGTTCACCAGCATGCAACGTCTGAAATTTGTTGTGGTGTGTATTGCAGCTTTTGAATTGAAAGGGGTTAAAAGGAGAATCTCCAAGCGCCTGCGAAAAATAAAGGGTATGCAACGTCTGAAATTTGTTGTGATCCGTATTGCAGCTTTTGAATTGAAAGGGGTTAAAAGGAGAATCTCCAAGCGCCTGCGAAAAATAAAGGGTATGCAACGTCTGAAATTTGTAGTGATCTGTATTGCAGCTTTTGAATTGAAAGGGGTTAAAAGGAGAATCTCCAAGCGCCTGCGAAAAATAAAGGGTGTGCAACGTCTGAAATTTGTAGTGATCTGTATTGCAGCTTTTGAATTGAAAGGGGTTAAAAGGAGAATCTCCAAGCGCCTGAGAAAAATAAAGGGTATGCAACGCCTGAAATTTGTTGTGGTGTGTATTGCAGCTTTTGAATTGAAAGGGGTTAAAAGGAGAATCTCCAAGCGCCTGCGAAAAATAAAGGGTATGCAACGTCTGAAATTTGTTGTGGTGTGTATTGCAGCTTTTGAATTGAAAGGGGTGAAAAGGGAAATCTCCAAGCGCCTGCGAAAAATAAAGGGAATGCAACGTCTGAAATTTGTTGTGGTGTGTATTGCAGCTTTTGAATTGAAAGGGGGGAAAAGGGAAATCTCCAAGCGCCTGCGAAAAATAAAGGGTATGCAACGTCTGAAATTTGTTGTGGTGTGTATTGCAGCTTTTGAATTGAAAGGGGTGAAAAGGGAAATCTCCAAGCGCCTGCGAAAAATAAAGGGTATGCAACGTCTGAAATTTGTTGTGGTGTGTATTGCAGCTTTTGAATTGAAAGGGGTTAAAAGGAGAATCTCCAAGCGCCTGCGAAAAATAAAGGGTATGCAACGTCTGAAATTTGTTGTGGTGTGTATTGCAGCTTTTGAATTGAAAGGGGTGAAAAGGAAAATCTCCAAGCGCCTGCGAAAAATAAAGGGTATGCAACGTGTGAAATTTGTTGTGATGTGTATTGCAGCTTTTGAATTGAAAGGGGTTAAAAGGAGAATCTCCAAGCGCCTGCGAAAAATAAAGGGTATGCAACGTGTGAAATTTGTTGTGATGTGTATTGCAGCTTTTGAATTGAAAGGGGTTAAAAGGAGAATCTCCAAGCACCTGCGAAAAATACAGGGTATGCAACGTGTAAAGTTTGTTGCGATGTGTATTGCAGCTTTTGAATTGAAAGGGGTTAAAAGGAGAATCTCCAAGCACCTGCGAAAAATAAAGAGTATGCAACGTGTAAAGTTTGTTGTGATGTGCATTGCAGCTTTTGAATTGAAAGGGGTTAAAAGGAGAATTTCCAAGCGCCTGCGAAAAATAAAGGGTATGCAACGTCTGAAATTTGTTGTGATGTGTAATGCAGCTTTTGAATTGAAAGGGGTTAAAAGGAGAATCTCCAAGCGCCTGCGAAAAATAAAGGGTATGCAACGTCTGAAATTTGTTGTGGTGTGTATTGCAGCTTTTGAATTGAAAGGGGTTAAAAGGACAATCTCCAAGCGCCTGCGAAAAATAAAGGGTATGCAACGTCTGAAATTTGTTGTGGTGTGTATTGCAGCTTTTGAATTGAAAGGGGTTAAAAGGAGAATCTCCAAGCGCCTGCGAAAAATAAAGGGTATGCAACGTCTGAAATTTGTAGTGGCGTGTATTGCAGCTTTTGAATTGAAAGGGGTTAAAAGGAGAATCTCCAAGCGCCTGCGAAAAATAAAGGGTATGCAACGTTTGAAATTTGTTGTGGTGTGTATTGCAGCTTTTGAATTGAAAGGGGTTAAAAGGAGAATCTCCAAGCGCCTGCGAAAAATAAAGGGTATGCAACGTCTGAAATTTGTTGTGGTGTGTATTGCAGCTTTTGAATTGAAAGTGGTTAAAAGGAGAATCTCCAAGCGCCTGCGAGAAATAAAGGGTGTGCAACGTCTGAAATTTGTTGTGGAGCGTATTGCAGCTTTTGAATTGAAAGGAGTGAATAGGACATATTTGGACGTGTGGTTTTGCCAGTAAAATTTGTGTGAAAAATGTAGCGTATAAGGCTTGATGATACGGATTTTTTGCACGTATTTGGTGCAAAGTTTCAGTGACCATTTTTGCAGGTTTATCTCATCATGGCTACAAAACAAGGCATTCTTCAAAGGCATGCAAAAAATGAGAAATTGATCACATGCAATTTTCAGAAAAACGACTTAGTTATTCGATAACCCACCCATTCGGCTGTTTGATGTGCCAACCAAATGACTCCGTCCACCAAATATCTCATGCCGGGGCTTGCGGAGGCAATTGGCTAATTGGGATGAATCGTTTTACCCTTTGTGGATTCGTCAATAGCATTGCCTTGTGTTTTAAACAGCATGCACATAAATCGAATTATTTTGTTTTGTTTTTCAGATCGATCATTCCACTCACGGTCTTCGATGAATGATATTTTCTTCCCTTGACAAGTTCCGACCGGTAAGAATTCTGACAACAGCTCAATGCATCGTTTACCAAACTCACATGAAAACCGGCGTGGCTAAACCTTATTCCACCCCAAGAAGCGTGCTGTAAGATTTTTCTCACGCAGGTGAAGAAACGATAATTTTCATCAAATTGGGAGTCACCAGGAATAATCGGAAGGGTGCAACCCTTGAAGCTTTTTGGACACCATTCCATGTTTTACCAAATTCCCAAGACCATGTTCACGATTCCACATCCATGCTTAGCCATATGTATTTCGCACGCTTTGACTAATAACGCGCTGACCGTGATGAAAATCTCATGTCAGTTTGCACTGTTGCAGGCGTTTTCCCCATTCACGATAACGGATTGATATTTGAAATGGGTGAGTCCCATGCAAAGGTCGTTATCGCCGGCATGTGCTTCCCATTCGGTTTGCAAGAAGAAACATTCGACCACTTTGTGAATGTGACGGTGACTGCATGGTGATACCTGAAGTTTCTGCATTAAGAGAAAGAATTTGTCAGCTCCCCATACAACTTCTTCAGTCCCTCTGTTGGCCATCCATAAACTCCCGCTCCAAATCCAAAAGCCTATGCTGGAAAAAAGTTCGATGCACGCAGTGTTTTGCTGCAGTTCCAGAACAGCACCAAATCAGAAGGCCGTGAGACGGGAAGAACTGCCGGAAGGGCAAAAAACAAGCCCTCCAAAATATCCATTCATACGGTGGGGAGCACAGTTGCGTGTATTCCATACACGGTGTATTTGGCGACAGGTTTTATTGACTTCCATCGAAGAAGTCGCAGGTAGCAATGTCACTTCGAATGGAAGTCAACGAAACCTGTCGTCAAAATACAACGTGTATGGAATACACGCAACTGTGCTCCCCACCGATAGTGTGCGACGCTGTCAGAGTTTTTAGTCCAATGGTTCGCACATAGACAAAGAAGCAGTTCCGAAGCATGTTGTGCTTCAAAGTTTCCGATATGGAGTTCGAATTTGAAGAGTTGCCTTTCTGGCGCAGTTGGTTGGAGCGCTCGGCTTTTGGTAAGAGGTTCTTGGATCGAATCTCGCCTCTACCAAAACCTTTCCGTGAACCGATACCTCGATAGACCCAAGGTTCCCTCACAGAGATGTTGAAGTTGGCACATTTGTGTGTGTTCCGCCAAAAGACATTGGATTTCTCTCCATATCTATTGGTTTCGTCATGGGCAAACCCCTCAAGAAAGTTTAAATAATTTCCCACATTTGGGTTCCAATATCCTCTGAGTTTGCCTGTTGGGAAATATCTGCCTTTAGATTCAAACGCCGCCTTCTCAGCTGACTTTTGCAGCACGCAGACTAATGTTGTTTTAATGACATTGTAATATCTATCGCCGAATACAAAGTTTTCCGTTGCGTTCTTTCTACAGGGCATCTCAAATGTTTCGGGATTTTGTAGTTCTATAATGGCAAAAAGGTAGCTTAAAATGCGTATCTTTAGCAACCGTGGAAAGTCTTGCCTGCGAGAGAAGCTAACCATATCCAGGCTGCAACAAAGAGGAAGAATGCAACAATGGCCCGATGAAAACGTGATTTTTCCTGCTGTTTTCTTCCGGAACTTTGTTGAGACCCTGCATCTTGTTTCAACAACCGAAGAGAAAAGGCGCGCAATGAGGTCCGCAAACCGAGGTGACCATTTGACTCTTGCAGTGGCGGAAGGAGGATCCTTATTCCAGGGTTCTCAAATGGCTCAATGAAGCAAGTGTCTACACCGGAGCAAGTTGCCACTATCCTTTTATCTTTTCTTTTGAAGGTCCCCTGAAAACAGACCTGAAAATGGATTGTGGTCGTCGGTGATCTGGTACTTTATCCGTTTGATTTTGCTCTTTAACTTTCGCTTACCTAACCAAACCTAACTTCACTCCCCCTCTTCCCTGATCTCGCTAAACCTTATCGACTTGATAAAGCAATTGAGCTGTATCCTGCAATTAAGCTGCTGTAACTTACTTTACTTCCTCCGAGGCAACTTACCTCGGAACTCCTTTTCCTTCGTGCCGTGGGCAAACGCGTTTCCACTCGAGTTTTTCTCGTGAAATAACACTTGAAGTACTCGGCATATACCTCGGAGGCAGCCTTTATCACTCAACAAGATCACACCGCCGATAGGAGGAGTTCAACACTACCTCTTTTGCCTTTTCAGCCAGGACCGGATCGCCCTGGATAGTGGATATGGAGAATGAAGTCCTATGCGTTCAAGCCCAAACTTCGGGATGGAAATCCCTTTAACACAAAGAAAAAAGGGAGACCGTCGCGACTGCAGATCCCGCGGGTTGGTTTTCAGGTCAAGATTTGAAAATCCTTGAAAATTCAAATGCAGGGCTATAAGTCCCAGAAGTCCCAGACCCGCGGGATTTTGGGAGGTGGGTGATGGGACCCTTTTCCACCGATACGGTTCGCCGACGGCTTCAAAACTGTCGTGCAGCAAGCAGCTTTCCTGCTTACGTGATTTTTGTCATCAAACAGACGAGACGAAGTTTCTCGCACACGAAGTCGTTGGAGGTAACCGATAAACACCTCGCAAGCAACAATTTTCACAGCACGAAAGGGTTCTTGCTCAACGCCTCCGCCTCTGTCTCTGTCACTGTCTCCTCTGTGCGAAAGAAGAAAGCACATGCAGCACGCCATAAAGGAATCAAAATGTGATTTCAATGACCGATGGATTCGGCTTCGGCTTTCCGATGACGTGATCTGAATCAGCCGTTCAAAGCCGCTCTCGTGACAACGTGAATCGTGTGGATATTGGGCGCTCGACGAGGCCTGATCGTACAAAACAAAACCACATGTGTAAACCGAACAAACGAAGCTCTGAAAGCTATGCGAACCGAACCCTTTATTCCATCTGAAGACACATACTGGCAGTGCTCAGTATGAAGTACAGAGCTTTGCAGATAAGGTTTCGCAACCAAAGAGAGCCTGGGAGATGATGAAGAAAATGAATGGTACAGTCTTCTGCAACAAATGCATGGAGACGTCATGGCACATGGTCAGGCAGAATACCTGACCTGGAATGACTGGAAAAACAGTCATTCCTGCTTGAATTAATCTTTTCATTGTATGATAACTTTATGTATCTCATAACAGATCCATCACATAACATCGGTCCATAACATCTCATAACAGATCCATCACATAACATCGGTCCATAACATCTCATAACAGATCCATCACATAACATCGGTCCATAACATCTCATAACAGATCCATCACAGATCCATAGCCTTTGACCAGACTTGGCTTACTCTACACCCTAACCTGTCCTCAAACCTGACCAAACTTGACCATTTGGCATGTGCTGCATGACGATCATGATAATTCTCCCAGCCCTCAGAGTTTTCAGCCCACATTATGGTTTTCTAAGCCCAACATGTGGTTTTCTCAGCCCACCGTAGCTTTTTCAGCCCACATATTATGGTTTTCTCAGCCCATAAGTAGCTTTGTCAGCCCACATATGGTTTTCTCAGCCCACATGTGGTTTTGTCAGCCCAAAATGGTTTTCTCAACCCACATGTGGTTTTCTCAACCCACATTTGGTTTTCTCAGCCCACAAGTGGTTTTCTCTGCCCACATATGGTTATCTCAGCCCACACGTGAACATGTTCATGTGGTTAAGTGTTTTCTAAAGCGAAATTCATATTCATCTTCACTTACAAATTCGTCTAATTTTCTTGTGGATATTCGAGTGTCGGATGCCGGGCAGCATATGCAGCATTTTACTCGTGAGTGAGGGTTTATTTGGAGTTAAGCTCGTACATAGAGGCAACCTGGTGGCCTTGGTAAGTTAGCCTCAAAAGCGTTTCGTTGAGTGAAATGATTAGTAACGTTTTATATTTTCCGACACAGGTAGTTTGCAGCTTCAGTTGACATTTCGAAGCGTGTGTGGCTCTGTTGTAGCCGCTCTTGTGCTCAGCAAAATCAGCATTGAACTTTCAAGCGGCCAAAAATATTTCAGGCGAATATGAGAAAAACTCATGGCGTCCACCATTTGGAAAGATCACGCAGCACAGGCAAGGCACGACGCAATGACTATAGATACAAGGTGCTCGTGATATGGAGGATTTTCAGAATGTCATGATCATTGGTATGCGTCGGGCCTACAATGTACCTATATCAAGAATATCAGGAACATTGCTTGCAAAAACAACACACAATCATTGCTCATTCAAATAACATACAATCATAAAAACAAGATCCGACCGACATGGTAACCCCAGAACACAGTCGATCGTGGATTCACTGTCGCCCAACCAACACGACTGAAATGTCATGAGTTAGGCCATTTTTCACCTCAACCCAGATCAGCGCTCTTGATATCATCGACGCAGGAAAACATTCGTAAAATTAAAAAACCACTTAAAATTTAGGATCTTGGATTCCAATCTCCCAAAACGTTGGAGAGACGATGTTCCCACGAAGTGTCAGGCATCAGTGAGCAACGCCGAGGAGTGAGTGAGCGAATGCATTCTTGAGCGTTGTTTCCCGGGATTCGGGAAAATTCCGTTTCTTGGGTAAATTAACCGCCTTTTGTTCTTGTTTCCGCTGTAATTGTTTGACCCTGCAACATGCTTGGCAAACGCACTGCATTTCAGTTAAGCCCTGTTTACACGAGGACATTTCTTCCGTCACTACTTTCAGTGTCCGTGAGGTTGGCTCTGCAGCGCATCAGCAATAAGTGGACCTGATGCCCCGACATACGCTTTTCACTGGGGTGTCAACTGCGGTTCCCATTCGGCCCCGCTAAGATTTTGTCCCCCAGCATGGGCCCCAATTTCGGACAGCGCCTCATGTGTTTGGACTAAAGAATGGGGGTAGAAATGCTGGAACCAATGGAGATTCATTTCCATAACAGAACAGACCAGGCATACCATCCGGAACAGGTCCACAAAGGTGTCTGCGCAGAACAAGGCGGCATTCAAGATTCGAAATGCGGATTTTTCTCCCGCTATCGCCACGTCACATGTGCGGCTCCGTTCCCATAACCCAGATGGCAGGTATTCGATAAACTTTGGCCTAACCAACCTAACCAATTGAGCTGACCAATCCAAGCGAAAATTACATTAACAGTTGAACAATTGACAGTCTTGGCTTGGCATTTTTTTAAACGCCTTGAATATCAGGCCCTTTGAATATAAATTTTGGTAATTTTGGTACGTGGGCTGTCATTCATTTTTTAGCTTGTGATAATGAATTTTTCATCACTTTCCAGTTGCTGTATTGTATCGTCCATTGTATGTTGGATTGTATATGTACAGGGTAGCCCAAATGTCTTTGGCCATAGGAAAAATGTAAATTTGCTATTTTTATCATATTTTGTAATCTGAAACTATATTTTTGCTCCAACCACAGGTGCCAAGACTTTAATTGGAAATTTTAGAGCCGAATAAAGTGGTGGCATCACCTGTGATGGAAGCTCGAAAAAGTCAAAAATCACAAAATATGATAAAAATAGCAAATTCAATTTTTTGCCATGGCCAAAGGCTTTGGGCATCCCTGAACATGCACATGTTGTTC
>JASGXE010012514.1:0-37004 GCA_030068105.1 Sinentomon sp. SZTP_YWyxl
ACGCGACAAATGGTTCGAAATTGCCGGAAAACGAGATCAGATTGATCTTCCCGTTTCAGCCAGATTTAAAGTGGAGGCTCTATTTGGCGAAAAAGCGCCTGTTTATCCGGAGTTGAACTTGCCGTTTCCGGAAAAGTCCGGACTTTAGTCTCAATTCGGGATTAACCCCGATTGATTACCGTGTTATTGTGCTTCATCAACTTCATTAAAGTTAGGGAAGCAAGCTGCGACACAGTGTTGCGCAACGGTAAATGTGGGGCGACGCCATTGCTGAATCGCCGCTTGATGCATGCAATCGAGAGAGAGAGGAGAAGACTGCATTGCTGGGTTCCACAAAAGCGGCAATAAAAGAGCCATTCACAGGCAGCGGCCGTGTAGCGCAATGATTAGCGCAGTCACTTCCCGTTCGGAGGTCCCCGGTTCGAGCCGGGGCAGGAGCAGAATTTGGCCGATCTGCAGATTGCCGGATGCGCAGGTGTCCGCTTTGTTTTCTTTATCGTGATTTCCTTTCTTTTGCGATGATTTTTTTTCTATGTTTCGGCGAATTTCACTCTGTTTTTGGAGAGTTTTGTCTTTTTGTATGCCAAGAGAAAAAAAGAGGATCATTGGATCCCAAATTTCAATCTGGCCTGGATCCGAAAATTGTGAATTTGGCGTGGTGTGAATCTCAAATTGAGTCTTGGCAAAAACATGTGCCACCGCAATTTTTAAAAGAAAAGAAGAAAAAAATTTCTTTGCGAAAAAGAAAAGAAAAGAAAAAAAGAAAAGAAGAAAAAAAAGAAAAATTTTTTTTTTTCTTTTCTATTTCCGAAATTTTTTTTGGAAATTTTTTAAAAGAATTTTTCACCGAGAAGGAATACCACCGAATGGGAATTTCGTGGTTCCGTGAACTCAAGCGAAGATGCATCGTTTTTTCTCGCTCATCGGCCCATTTTCCAAGGAAGTTTCCGATCTGCAGTCAAGCAAACTGTGTTGTTGTTCGCCAACCATGGATCCGAAAATTGTACCTAAATTTGGCATGGTGTGAATCGTTAATGCAGTCTTGGCAAAAAAATCGTCTTGGCAAAAACATGCTTCCGCAATTTTTTTTAAAGAAAAGAAGAAAAGAAATTTCTTTGCGAAAGAGAAAAAGAAAAGAAAAAATAAAAGAAAAGAAAAAGGTTTTTTTTTCTTTTCTTTTTTCGAAAATTTTTTTTTGAAATAATTTTCAAAATAAATTTTTCACCGAATGGGAATTTCGTGGTTCCGTGAACTCAAGCGAAGATGCATCGTTTTTTTTTCGGCTCATCGGCCCATTTTCCCAAGGAAGTTTCCGATCTGCAGTGCAGGCAAACTGTGTTGTTGTTCGCCAACCACGTTTCAAGGATGACAATCTAACGACTTCCCAAAACTGTGGTGTTGATCTGTTCTGGAGAGTTTCTTTTCTTTGGGGAATTTCCAAAAAAATTTTTAATTTTTTTCCGGTTTTAAAATCCGGACAGAATACTGAGGGGGAATAATTTTTTTCACCGAGGAGGAATAATTTCTTATTAATTCTTCCACCGAATGGGAATTTTGCGGTTCCGTGAACTCAACCGAAGATGCGGTTCTCGATGCGGATCCAGTGCAGTTAGCCCGCAGTTTCCCAAGTAAGTTGCCGATGCGCAGTGCAAGAAAAACTTGCTGTTCGCCAACGACCTTGGCATCTCACGACTTCCCCAAATATATTTTGCTGTGTGATGCTCTGTTTTGGAGAGTTTTTATCCTTTTGTGTGCCTTCATCATTGGATCGCAATTGCGCTGTCTCCCATTTCTGCGTTTTTCCCATAAATTTTCGGTCAAATGCATTTGACCGAAAATTGTGTATTTGCCATTTGTGGTGAATGTTCTTTATGAAACTTTAAAAAGGTCCTGCCGAAAACGCCACCGCAAACTGGGGGGGATTTATCCTTCCACTGATTTAAGGATAAATCCCCCCCTGAGTGGAAGGATAAATCCAAACTGCGCATGGTCTTTCGCCCACCACGTTTCAAGTGTGCCATTTCACGACTTCCCCATACATACAACACTGCTCTGTTGCTGTTGCCGTGAATTAAACTGGAAGGTTCCACAAAGAGTATTTATGAACGCCAGAGTATTTCCCCACCGACCAAATTGGTCAGTGGTGGATCCACACCTTCGGATGGGCAACGGTTACTTTTTCCGTTTTTTTTCAGTTCTTTTGCAGTGCATTTTTACGGTTCAAAAGATCTGTATCTGTGCATGTGGTCCAGTTGGTAGGCCTAACTGAGGTCTTGGTAGGAATCGAACCAGGATATACCAAAGTGCGGAACCGTGTGCGCGGAATAAAGTCTAATTTTCGGCAAAAAAGTGTGCCAGTGGTACGGCCATATTCCCCATTGCAACTCACCCACAGGTTCAACTCATTCCCCAATTAATGGATACATTTGTGTTGAAAAAAATTTCTATGCACAGCGCTTATTCCTTTTCCATTGTTGCGAAAAATGCATCCGTCTGTTGAATTGGTTGTTGAGTTGAACCTGAGGGCCTGAGTTGAACCTGTGGGATGGGATGGGCAACGGGTTTCTTTTCCAGTTTTTCTTTTGTTTTTCAGTTCTTTTGCAGTCCATTTTTACAGTTCAAATACCTGTATCTACATGTACCTATGCATGTGGTCCAGTAGGTAACTGAGTTCTTGGGCGGAACCGCACCAGGATACCATAGGGCAGAACCGTGTGCGCGGAATAACTTCTAATTTTCGGAAGGTGTAAAAATTCGGCAAAAAGTGTGCCGACGAAAATCAACTTTGGGGATAGGTTAGGTTCAAGGTTAGGTAAGAGTAGGCTAGGATATGATTGGTTAGGGATGGTTAGGTTAGGTCAGGTTAGGTTGGGTTAATTTCGGTTTTGAGTATCAATTCGGGCTCGGGCCTCACAACACGTTTTAGACCTTCCGAAAATTATGCGTTATTTCGGCAACCCGGCGGAACCGCGATCGGGGATTCGTGTTTCACAGGCCAAATCCCACCAGGGCGAGCCAAAAGCAGCCAGGTAGGGACAGCCGAACTGGTGGGGGGCCGCCGCTCTGTTCCATGTTCCAAGAGAGACTCCGACTATTTGGGTGATGCATAATTTTTTTTTCAGGCATAATTTTTTTCCCAATCCACTTCCGCGGACACAGCATCGCAACAACCAATCCCGTCGTCTGAATTTGTGACGTCATCAATTTTCGCATTTTTGCATTGCCACCGCTTTTTGCCATTTGGCGTGTTTGCCACCGCTTCGCACTCTTTCTAGGGTCGAATAGGGTTAGGTTTTGTTATTGGCTTTTAGGCTCCCTCATACATTTTTCCAGCTCAATTTTGGGAGCCTAAAAGCAGCTTTTAGGCTCCCATTGACGCTTTCGGGAAACATTGCTTGTAGACTCCCAGCAAATACTCGGGAGCAATGGCCGCTCCCCTACTTCTTGAAACGCAAAGTCTTAGTTGGAATAGTAAGATATGTTCATGCTCAAGAAGAACCAATCTGGCGGAAGATGTTTCCCCGGATTATCGCTTTACCGTATTTATCTCAACCAAGAAGGGAGATCAAAGAGATGCAATTCTGAAGCCGCGTGGATCGGTCGAGTGTCCCTTCCGAACAGGGTGATTCACGCACCTATAGCCGGAGCTCGTGAAGTTTGTTAAATAAATTTGGCGGTGGAAAGAGTTCGCCCAAGCAAACTGACAGATTTCTGAGAACGTTTTGAAATGTCTTGAAGTGACAACTCATCCTTATTTGGGCACATTTTACAAACTTCTTCCGAAGTGGAAGTGGATGCAGGAAAACATTGTCCCGATCGTGCACGCTTCTCAACTGCCCAATCCCGCCTCCTCCCGAAAAACGCAACGTTGACAAAGCATTGTTTTAACATGGTAATCTGAAAACGTTGGTCAAAAAACGAAATAGTGCAATTTGCAATGATGGGTTAAACCAAATTCAGAAAATGAGGCTGCATACAAATTTCGGACACACGGTACAATTGTCGGACAGAGGATAAAAGTAAAACTTATAACGATGTCCCAGGAACTTTGTTTTTGGAATCATTGTGTCGAGGATGTGAAGATAAAACAGAAAACAAATGGCGCCCGTAGCGATTATATTTTTTAAGGCGCATTTTAATCAATTTGCGAAAGGCGGCTGGGGTCGAGGGTCGCGATCTCACCAAAGCGCAAAGACAACCCGAACTAATGAGACATTCTTCGGTCACATGAAACTGGTTCACTAGACGACGCCTCTCACTCGACAAAGCATCAAAGCACTGTAGGTCGCTTACGTAGTCGGGCGATTCGAGTAATACTGCCCGATGGTCTTCTATTACGTGAGGTTCTCTGATGGTGAGAAATATTTCCCCATTTCCTGAGAGATCTTTCTGACCTTTCGAAAGGAATGACGTTGGCCAGCCGTTTTCCGCAGATATTGAAATCTCCCGAATATAACCACTGCGGAGGAGCAACGCCACGATGCGGAAAATATCCAGAAACGTCCATTTTGGCTGTGCATTGGGGCTGAACGACAGACGAGCAGCCTCTGCCACCGAAACTGTGCTGGCAAAGGAATCAACAACACAGAGCATTGACGTTTCCTGATGTGTCTGGCGTTCTTGAATATGATTTACAATTCGCTTTGCAATCGCACTCGCATCTATAATGGAGACCACCCCTGACGAGCTGCAATTGTCGCAGGCCAGAGCCGGAGCAGATAAACATTCCTCCTGTGCCAAATGCTGTCCGAGATATTCAACGAGAAGTCGACGCCTGCAATCTTCCCTGTTCACGCAATAGCATATAATAAACAGAAACCTGGTCAGTTTGTTGGATATATCCGTCTGGCATTGTGTTTTCGTCTTCAAAATTTGCATCACACGGTGGATATCGGCGAAGCTGAAAAGAAGTTCGCACACTGCAGGATCACCATTTCTTCCGGCACGACCTGACTCCTGATAGTAAGCTTCAAGTGACGTAGGAAGAGTGAAATGGATGACAAAGGCAACATCAGCTTTGTCGACGCCCATCCCAAAAGCAACTGTTGAGCAGATCACCAGGACGTCGCCTTGCATCCACCGTTCTTCGATGTTGAGCCTTTCTGTTTCTTGCAGGCCAGCATGGTAAGCGGCCACGGAAAAATCCAAGTCCTCCAGGGCACTAGCGAGGCGCTCGCACTGCTTCCGTGTGAGACAGTAAATGATTCCTGCTTTTCCGGGGAACCTGACAGAAAGCAGATTACGAAAATATTGCATATATTTCGTTGAGCACCCCTTTGGAACTACCCTGTATTGTAAATTCGGTCGATTTAGCGGGGAATGAAATATTAGCATATCGGGAAGTCCAATCTGTCGGGAAATATCGTTTTGAACTGCGGGGGTTGCTGTTGCAGTTAATAAAACAACAGGGGCACACGGAACGACCTGCTGAAGAAATTGTAGATGCAAGTAGTCTGGCCGGAAATCGTGTCCCCACTGCGAGATACAATGAGCTTCATCTACGACGATGTTGGATACCGTTCTTTGACAATGAAGTGTGGAGATGAGGTGCAGAAACTGGCCACATTTGATTATCTTTTCAGGAGTCGCAAATACTAATTTGGTATTGGTTATGTCAATCTGACCTTCAGACGATGCCGGCGTAGAAGAATATGCCAATAATTCTGAAACGGTAGTGGCAGGAATTCCCAGGCCACGTAGCTTTCGCAACTGGTCATTTATCAAAGCCTTCAGAGGTGAAATGCAAAGCGTAACTCCGTCTTGTAATATGGCTGGTAACAGATAGCAAAGGCTCTTTCCACCCCCGGTTGGCATTATTACGAGGCACGAGTGCTTTAGCAGGACGGCATTTATCACTTTGGATTGAATATTATGCAACTGTTCTAACTGGAAAGTGCTGCGAAGGGTCTCACGAACGTTTTCTTCAAAACCGCAGTTCGAAAACTCGGTTCGAAATGCGCCATTGCAAAATCTGCCACAGGCATGCGTTGGCATCCAGTGTTGGTGTGACTTGCTCGTGTATCCATGCTTGTGCTGTGAACTGGAGACGGATTCCGGTGGACTTGGTGCGTTTTTGCGGTATTCTGTTGTACCTGTACGTGACGAACTGCTGGTCATTTTATCTGTTGGCGTCTCATTCAGGTTTCCTTGACTGGTACCGGCTCGAAGTTGCTTGAATAGCATTCTGCGGACGCCAAAGTCCGAAGTCGAGCGTGCTTGTTCGACAACGTCCAATTCAGGGTGGCAGGATTTGAGATGCCGTGGGAGTCTCCATACTCTGGCACCACACACAGAACATTCAGGCTTTGAATTCTGAGCCAGATCAGAGGCCACTTCCGGTCTCGGAACAATAGCATCAGAAGCTGTTCCACGAAGAAGAACACGCTCGTCGCTCTGGGAGGCTGCAATATCAGTGGGAATGTCATCGATATCTCTGAAACGAGTTCGGTTGTCTTCAGATAAAAGTCGCGAAATCAACACCGCCAACGTTCTTCGGATCTCAAAACATGTCACTCCTACAAAACGACCAACATTCTGGTACAAGTGCAAGAAATCGTTGATTTCGTTTTCGGACGGCATAAGAACATTGACAATGTCGGACATAAAGAAGCAGCTAATGATGTCCTCGTCCTCTACTGACACATTTAACGGACAACCATCGATTTCAACGATTCGGGAATAGTCTTGCAGAAACAGAGGCGCGCGACGGGACCGAATTGTCTTGTTCACTGAGGAGGAATCCACCGCTCTGTTTACGACAGATGCATCAGAAACTGCAGTGAGTGCGCAGAAGGACCGCAGTTTTTTTATTCTTCCCTGAGCCAGCGACAAAAGTCCATCCGCCATATCATTACCAGGTGCTTCAGTCGTCTCCATTAGGGACCCAATAGGATGCAATAATGCCTAGATATTGACTTCTAGTCGTCAGGACGCATGCTAAAGTGCAGGCTTCGATAACTGACCGCGTTAGAGAATGTTGGCCGAAAATAAAAATTGGAAGAACCAATCTGAAAAAAGCACAAAACAAAAGTGTATGGTGTATTGGAATGACGATTTGATCATCCTCTCGAAATAAAATTACGCCACATCATTTATTAGTTACATCATTTTTTCGCCATATTGAAAACAATGGAGTTCAATTTCGCTTTTACAGAAATATTGATGGAAACGCGGGTGCTGCTAAATTCAGTGCAAAACATTCCACGGAGCAAACGCGACGAAAATAAAAGGGATTTGTGTGCAGTATCTTTAGTCAATGCCAATGAATAAGTTCAGCAGCGTCAAGAGCAGCACACAGTGCCTCACTGTCTTCTTCGTCTTCTTCACTAAATAAATGAGAAAAGTCAACCAAGTGCGGTTCTTTTTGGGCCACCTGTTTTTTCCCCTTCCGTACGTCCACATCGGTGGCACATTCCCATTCATCGCTCTCGCTGCTGTCAAGCATAAACACCCGACGTTTTCGCTTGGACGAAACAACCTTCCGCGCTTTCCCAGTTTGCGAGAAGGAACACTTTCCCTGAACGCGAGAATGAGTTGAATAGACGTTTTCTGACTCGGAAACTGGCAACACCATTTTGGACGTCTCCGCGTGATCGTTCCTCACTTCCCCAGTTTTTAAAATGGTACCATCCACTGCTCTTGGCACAGGGCGAGAAATAGTGTGGTTCTCTGGAATGTTGTTCGTTGATTTGGTTGAGGAGACCTTTTCCGTGTTCTTTGTGCCTCTGGAGACTCCTCCGGATCCAACAAAACCCCCTTCGTGTATTTTTGGATTTGGACACATTTTGGAACCGTTGACTGAAATTTCGGAGTTGGAAGTATCATTTTTCTCATTGTCTTTTCCATCCAATTTCCATTGAATTGCAGGACCTGGTGGTGCTCGAGTCATGCTTTCCTTTACAGAAACATAAAAAACAAACAAAGAAGGGCGTATTTTCACCTCAGTTTCATGTAAATTGCGGTGCTCATAACGAAACCTTTCTAATACCATCCAACGGCGAGTGTCTAAAAACAACCTGTCGGCAAACATCTAATCGCTGATGAATAATCCTTGCAATTAGCATCGAAACATTTTTGATAATAAACATTGCGCTCGGTGTCAACAATGATCATAATGTTGTTAGATTTGTGCGAGCGGCCAATATTCTCACAAAATCTATAATTCTGAATGGAAAACTTAACCCTATGAGTGCCTGGGTAAACCTGGACATGGCGAATATTTCCATTGCCGACAATGGATTCGACAAATGCACAGATTGCATCCGAGTTCGCGAATTCCGGATAATCATTTTTTGATTGACGTTCTGCTTCATTGTTATCACTCACAACCATAGGTGTGCATCTGAAATCTGACATCTTCAGACGCTTGTTCCCGTTGAGACCAGCTGGAAACCATGTCACTAGAGAATGCAGGAAAAAATTTTCCTCGTCGTCATTGAGTAACGTGCGCGTTGGCTGAAATTTATTCTGCTTGGATTTCTCCAGCGCACACCCTCCTGAATATTTGACAGAATGATACACTCTGAAAAATTGGTTCTGTTTGTAGACGTTGACGTCGATCATGAAATGATCACCGCTCTTGTTTCGTTTCTTTATGAAGGCGTTTTTTAACATTTCCGGACTTATATCACCGGGCGAAGCTCCGATCTTGAACTCTTCATCTGTATAACAGCGCAGAAATTCCCTTTTTATCATTTGTACGAACTTTCCGACATCGGTGACGGAATGGAAACACATCTTTCCGTCAAAAATAAGGTGCCGGCTGAACTTTGTTTCAGTTGAAGAATTCAGATCGATAATATTCCTTGCCTTTACCACAATTGCAAACTTACGTTCGACCCGTTTGCAAATAAATGTCTTTAGTTCCTCAACAAAGAAATCGCCATTTATTTCTGGGTTGATGTCCGTTTCATATTCAATGTCAAAATACAGTTTACAGGGATGTCCAGCTCTAATCACTTCGTAGTTATTTCGAACGGACTGCGGCCTTTTCTCCTGAACCTCCCAGAGTGCACGAGGAGAACAAACAAGAAATTTCTTGGCGCCGGGTGCGAAAGGATTTCGGGAGTCGAAGGCGAAAACCATATCATCGTTCCGTGTTTCGGTAGCTGCCAGAGCATCCTCTAGTCTCAGGAATACATCCCATTTGACGGTCTTCTCAGTTAACAGAGACGTTTTCGGCATGCGAACCTTAAAATACATGTTAAAACCCTTATGATGCATTGTGGTCTGCACATAACGGCGCAGCAACGGACTGAGAACGGGCTGCTGGCACCGACACCACACGCCACGACCGTGCCGTGGCTGTCAAATTTTGGGCGTGATGACAATTGCATTTTCTTCACAAACAACGCTTGCGCCCATGAACTCCCAATCTTCAATATTTGCACCGTTTCTTGGTTTCAGGTCTTTGCCCCCAATGCACTTTCCTCTATCTCAGACCGCCTGCCGCTCTTTTATCCCAGCATCCATTTATTTTACATTTTAGAACCGGAGTCGGACACTTTGTCGCAAGCGGACACTTTGTCGACGCGGACAGATTGTCGAACGGGCAGATTGACGCGCGGACAGACTGTCGCAAGCGGACGGATTGTCGCAAGCGGACGAATTATCGCAAGCGGACAGATTCTCGCAAGCGGACAGATTGTCGCAAGCGGACAGATTGTCGCAAGCGGACAGATTGTCGCAAGCGGACAGATTGTCGAAAAATTCAATTTTTTGAAATTACAAAAAATCTTGCGAAGGCATTGGATTGCAGGCTTGGCTTCTATGCATAAATGTTTGCTCGGAACAGGCGTAAATAGTTAGCCATCTCAAAACGTTGTGCACTGCGCATGCACGATGGACAGAAACATCATGCACCTGTGCCATTTGTGAGCTTTTTCTGTCACCTCCCAACATGTGCCAACAAAGTACCGACATCGTTTTATATCTGCAGGAGTAAAAAAAGCGAAGCCGGACACAAGATACATTTTCTGCGTTTTCCTCAAACGGTCAATGCAGCTGATTGAAACACCAAGCGGACAGATTCTCGAGCACAGCCTGCGCAACAAAGAAGAAAGCAGAGACAAATGGATGGTGGGATGGAACTGTTTTTGACGATTAGCAAAACTGAGAACTGTTATTTGGTAGGAATTTGACTTAACTTTGATTTTTAGACAGTTCATGTGTTTTCCCATTTTATTTGTCTTTTGGCGAAAACGGACTCCACTACAGATGGAGGAAGAACTGGCATTATCATTTATGTGGACTTTACCCATTTTACAACGTGGAGTTTCAGTTTTTCTCATTTCAAATGTGACAATCTGTGAAGTGGTAATGATGAAATGATAATTCCAAACAATGTGTTCGCCATTTTAGATCCTGTTTCTGTGGTCTGAAGGGCCCATTATGTGCATTGACGCAATTGTCTTTTGCCATTCAGGTGCATGAAACTGGCATTAATCAATCTGCAAAATTCTCGACGTGCTTAAATTTGCGACGATTGCGAAATTCTGGCCGCTTGCGACAATATGTGCGCTTGCGACAATGTGTCCACTTTTGACAATCTGTCCGCTTGCGACAATCTGTCCGCTTGCGACAATCTGTCCGTTTGCGACAATCTATCCCCTTGCGACAATCTATCCGCTTGCGACAATCTGTCCGTGGACAATCTGTCCGTTCGACAACCTGTCTGCGTCGACAAACTGTCCGCTTGCGACAAAGTGTCATGCTTTCTTTAAAACACCAACCTACCAACGGGCTGGATTCGTACCTTCTCGAGTGTATTGCACAATAATAACAACATAGGTATTTTCCGCGTTGAGACGTAGGATAATAGGTACTTTCCGTGTGGGTAAGTATTGACTCTCGGGGAACGTATACGTATAATTCCCCCATAATCTTATTTTCGCTATGCAATATTGACCACTTTCAAAGATGCACTAATGAACAAACTAGAGGGCAGAATACTTACATAGTACTGGCACCGGCCTGCCAGCAGCCGAGTAAAGAAAGCAGCAGCCTTCCCCAAGGATTCGGTGGTAACCGATTTGTTACCTAACAGCGAGTCATAATGCATATCATCGTCGTCGGTTGACACTACCACCAAGAATGATTTCAGGCACGAAAGGAAATAACGCCGTTTCCGTTCTGATGATTCCATCAAGTCGGGTGGGTTCCTGAAATAACATTTTTGGTATTTTAACCATCTATTTTGTTTGTTCTCTCTGTTATTTGAAGCTTTTCCCAGAGTGTGACAACCTTTCTCAGAAAGAATGAAAAGAATTTTTTTATTTTTTTTTTTTTTTGTTAAACACCTTTCGAGGTCCATTGGTTATTTTGCATTCCCTCGAGGGTGTTTAACAAAAAAATAAAAAAAAATGTTTTCTCTGGAACTCCTCGTAGGTACATTTCGGCAGTGATCAACAGCGAAAAACCCCTGTTGTTAATTGAAAACGCGCATTCCTGTTTGTATTTCCGAACGTCCGTTGTCCTCTTTTTAGTGTTTTAAATTAATTTGGAAAATCCTGTCCCTCCGTCGCAGTCATCGCGGTCGCAGCCGTGGCGCGCCAACTTTCGGGACGTCGACACCTGTACGACCTCTTAGTATTAATTGGGATCGGGCCTCATCTGGGCCCAGTAAATTTGGGTGGGATAAATGTATAGAATAGGTGTCGAGGTATATCTAATGGGCATCCACGCTGCCTTATGGATAGCAATCGTCGTTGGCTGCGGTGAAAACATTAATTAAACGATGCGTGAACATTCACATTCGTATAACATGGCGTGCAATGTAAGGCACTCGCCTTGTAGACGACTTTTGCGTCTACCTTAATTGACGCCTCCAGTGAAAACCAAACCAGAACGAAAGAATGCTGCTCTATGATCAACAGTGAAAGGAAAACTTTCTCCCTAGCAAGAAAACACAAACAATTCGATTTAGATACCCCCATTAACGCATGCATCCCAACATGCATGCACTTCACGCTGCGAGGCAGAAAGGTCAGCCGTGGCCAGAGAGCAGGGAGGAACTCAAGAAACAAAATCACGAGGACTCAATCATGCATCAAGCAAGCTCCATGATCAGTGTTACCAACTGGGGACAAATCCCCGGAGTCTTGGAAAATATGTCTTTAACAATATTAAAATTCTGTCCGTATTCGCCATGGAAACAGATGTGAATTGCGAGCCATTTCCATATTGAAAACATTCGATCACAATCATTGCACAAAGAATACTAAAACAATGTTGACATTTTTTTGCCAGCAAACATTGCACACCCTTCCAAATTTAGTTCGTTCGTGCCGGTGGGCTCACAATCATTTCCTCGACAACTCAGGTTCGTTCCACATACCGTTTTCTGACGGCTATGCCGCCTGACCCCATCCGAAAACTACCCCCGTTGAAACATTCACCAGTGGCCACTTTCAGAATAAAGCAAATTTGTTGTTTGGAAAACTCGGAAACACATTTTGGAGAAATTCGTCTCTGCGATATGAGGACAGTTTAAAGGCTGCACGTGATCACACTGTATAAGATCGTGTCGGAGAAATACGAGCAAAGGCAAGTAAATGAATTTGAATTTCAAGAATATACGTACTTTCTGCGAACAGTGTGAACTCACCGAAGACAGATTGCAATAGAGTCGTCTCCCGGATTGAAGCTCTCGTTCCTCCGTGTGCGCTCTGTCGCTGCAGGCCGGATGAACTCGGATCAGTGAACAGCCGGATTTAGCTGTCACTGGCGGACACCGAACTCTGAAAGAACAAAGGATACCATGACTTATTAGATACAGATGTTGGTCATCGTGTTGCCAAAATCGATAGGCGAAGGGGCCAGTTCCAATGCATGGCGGGGACTCTTTATCATGCACGTGAGAATACACACGAGTGACATTTGTCGATTGTTGAGATAAAAGCAACAGCAAAATTCTGCAGAAAGTGAAACCTCGTATGAAAATGACTTTTCAATCCGACTCTTCAACAGCTTTGTGGCAATCTGGAACCTGTTTTTGTCTGCGGCCTGACGAACGCGAAAGAAAGAAAGGAAAAGTGTTTCATGAACGCAGGTATACCAGCTTTATTCCACTATGTGCATTGGCATTGTACATGGTGCTCTGGTACATCGTGAAATCGAAACTGATGAGCCCAATAAAACATTGATGACCTCCTCGTAGACCAATGCGAATTTATTCACACCTGGTTCGATGTGCTGCAACCTGGTTCGATGTGCTGCAACTTTAACCGAGACCGGGAAAAGAGATTCATACGGGAATGTGTACGATGTATGTAGATAATGAAACAGCGTTGCTGAATTTAAAAACTTTTGTCAACCATAAAACTTACCTGCAAGGTGCAGATCGGACAAAGACACGAAATGAGCGTTTCCATCTGATTCGTAGCAGGCAAGATCTGCACGATCTGGGGAGTCGACGTTCGCAGATGTGAAGTCTTCTGCAATTATAGCAAGAGAGAATGCGCCCTGAAGAGTTGGATACAGGCAGTTGTAAAACATTAACGCCAGGTAAACAAAAACAATTTACTCCATACCTCACCAAATGCCAATTTTAAACTCAGGCGCCAATTTGAACCAATTGCAGCATGCGCCGTAAACCATCATAACACGTGTGTAAGGCGTGAAGTGGCCTCTAGCCCAGTGGATATAAAATGGTGTTTGGTAGACTCCGTATTGAGTGTTCGGTAATCCGCCTTTCCATGGCAATTGCTCTGCCTTGGCCACAGCAAGAAATTAATTTCTTGACATATAAAGGCGAATTCTTTGCACTTGCTAAATTGCAGAGATTCTAAAAATCCAAAACACAGTCAACACGGACCGTATCCGTAACAAACCTGCCAGAAAATGTTATCTCTGTATGCCTACCAAAATGCATTGCATTAAAATGTGCAGTACGTAAACAACCAATGTTTATGTCCATTTGAAATTGATCCATTCTAGATGGACATCTGCTGAAATACTAGCTTTCGCGAAATTTGTGAACTGTGCCACATAAAATGTAAATAAGACAAGATACTTGAAGGGACTCACCGTTATAAACAAGGTCGCTCCGTTTCCGTCCCGATTGCCGGCGACCAGGCGTCCTGCTTGATCTACGTACGAAATCAGGTCAAATACATCGAACTGTCACAGCGCAGAAACTACAGTTAGACACACGGTGACTTTGTTGTCATAACACTGAGTCAGATATCGATGAATAACAGTTCAATGTTCACGATCACATTTAAGAACCCTATAACTATTTTGTCCGACAATCACTGACACCACGAAGAGAGTCTTGAACCTAGTCTATGTCATCAGTTCCTGCGATCCTGTCTATTGTTTTTTTTTTACAAAATATAAACAAGAAACACAATGGTCGGTGAATCACAATACAAATGGGCACAATAGGCTAATTGAAACATGTGCGAGTACCTATTGAATATCTCTAGTCGCACAAAACCAAATGAGTGGCGTTGGGTCTGCACCACTCGCAAAAGCGGACTTACGGGTATACTGTCGTCCAAGTCCACAATTGTTCTTAAGTTGCCGGTCAAATCATTGCCAAAGAGCACATGACCCAAAAAATCCGCGGTGAGTCTGCTTTTCTAAGTTCTAAAATAGCCTTGCGGAACCCGTTCCAGCATAGTGATCCCTGGCTTCGCGGAAAGGGCATGGTTGCAGTACTTGGCATCTCCTCACGAAATCCTATAAATCGATCATCCTGCCCCTGCTTGAATATGCATGTACCGTGTAGGATCCCACCTGGCAGCAGTGTGACATCTCCAGTAGACATTGAAAAACTGATTGAAATAAAACATTGTTTGCTGCTCCTGAATCCGTGCGGAAACGCCCTCTCGGACGTGTGTTGCACAGAGTGCATCGTCGGGAGGGTGCAGGGAATTAATTTGAACATTTGAGAATGTTGTTGAGCTATAGGTTAGATACACATCCCCCGCAATCGTGGGCTTGGCGCTGGCTTTCTAAGGGTCTTTTTAAAGTTCGTCTACACGAAGCAAGCAATTGTGTTTCGCGTTGAAATTTGCAGATGTTTAGAGAGAAAGTCGGAATTTTGGCAGTCAATCATTGCAGACCCGATTTATGAAAATAAGGATACCTAGCCGATCCGGAGCAACCTCAGATGATTGAAACGTGCTCTGCATATGAAATCAGTATTCACGAACCATGCAGGTACGGGAACAAATTCCGCAGGGCGGTTTCAGGTCTCAGAAATGTCAGACTACCCCAAAATAAACAATTAAATACACTGCACTAATCAACCGTGTCTATTCGTACGATCAAACATGGTGTTGGCAGACAAGATAAAAAACAATAAATGAAAGGAACGACAAATAATGTCCGACGGAAACTTTTCACCAACGAAAAAGCGGAAATAATCGATGCGACAATGGGCAGTACAAAAGGCAATGAATTCCTTTTTCCATTCCGAACCCGTCAAGAAATTTCATTCGAAATTTGCATATAGACACGATAGAGCTTCATTTCAAGTAAAATTCGATCAGCATTGCAAAAAAATGTCGCATATAAACGGGAATGGCAGCAGATGATTTCCATGTTTCGAAGAAAGTCATATCAGAATGCTAACGATCTTATCCACCCCCTCCCCCGCATGCGCAGGCGAAACGGAAGGAACAAAACTGTTTCTTTGCATGACCAGAATGTCGCCGAAAATTTCGAGAAAGGATCCGTTTTTTCTGTTGAGGCCCTGTGCCCTGCTCTCATGTCATAAAACAAGGCAAACGAATATCATAATCGAAAGGAAAGTGGATGGAAACTCCACCTTTTTCTATCAATCCAATGGAGAAGAAATGGTAGGTGACAATTTTCATTTGAAACATAATTGCGAGATGTATTGAATCAGGTGCTATAACGTTATCAGCGTGGTGATTGACCGCGTACAATGATTCGTGGATCGCTTAATGTCCCGTCCATGAATCAATAAAATCGACAATAATTCAACAAATGGAAATTATCGTCTTCCATCACATCTCCAGACACATGGCACCTTTTATCGAATGCGAATCTTCGCCACAAATTCCTTTTGTGCTCGTATTTGTGACACCTTGTATGCAACAAACGGTACACTTGTGAGGATCAGAGGACGATTAACAGGAGATACAGACATACATATGTATACGGGGTCTTCAGTGAACAACGAGCCATAGGTGATTTATGTCAGAATGTTAAAGCACGGCTCAATGAGAATCCCCACCGCAAACGTATTGCTGCTTGTATAATGCTTTTTACGGAGCATGCGTGGTGGGAATTACATTGCCTCGTGCTTCACAAGTCTGAGAAAAAATCCCCGTATAGCCCAGCATTTACTGAACACACCGTACATGAGCCAAAGTGCGAAAAGCAAGAAAACGCAATAAAACACGAATGCAGAGCGAAGATGCACACAACTCGCTCAGCAACAAACGCAAAAGCACGAAAAAAAAACGAATTAGGTACTTCAACAAAATAAAAGATCGGAAACATTAGAAATCTTCCAATACCATGACTAAATATGCAAAGAGAATGACAACATTACGTATATCCATACACATTTTCATCTGCTGCAAAAAAAAACTAAAAAGCAACTGCAGAATTGTCAAGCACAAGGAGCAATGCGATTTTGAGTCAAGACAGTGTGCCCGCAAAACGCGCACTCTTTCATACAATGCGTATTGCGACGCATGCCAGATCTGGAATAGCATGGCCTCGTGCCAAAAAAAAATCCTGAAAAAGCCGTATCCGCTGGGGCACGGGAAATAAGCGGTGATGCTGCTAGCAAGGAGTTCCAATCTCCAACTGTTCTCGGGAAAAATGAATGAAGGTACCGGTTTGTTTTGCAAAAAGGAACATTGAAGGCTATGGACACCCGAATCAGGATTCAAGAATCAGGATTCAAGAAAAGTATGAACCTTTTCGGGTCGAACAACACAAGTTCTGAAAGACCGAAGAAGAATTTGCACAATCCGAGACTTCTTCGATGGACACCCGAAAGTTCGAACATAGTTCATATGTGTAATAAGAATTTGAATGATCTGTATATAAAACGCACGAATTTCAACAAATCGTTTACTCGTAAATACCTATATTTGCAAAAAAAAGTTACTTTAGAGCAATAAGGCATGGGAAGAAATCTGAAACTGATCAACTACAAATAAGCGAGTCTCACAAAAAACTTGTCAACACACGATCAATAAGAAATCAAGAATATACCCAACAAAGAAAAATGGAAAAGGAAGCGAATACAAAAAAATACATCGTAAACTGCGCGATCGATCGTGTGCGAATACGACATCAAAACAATTACAAATGTAAATACTCATATAGGGACTTCCATAAAGGCCGGGCAGTATATGAAATTTTTTTTATCTTTCTGATTCAAAGAACGGGAAACACCCATTCCATTGTTAGCACCGCAAAATGAATAGCTGAGGATTGCAAATTTGATTTTTGGGTAAAGTCGATCTGTTGGGGGGGCGGAATATTCCATCCGGGGACGGAAAAGTCCGTCCTGGGACGGAACTTTCCGTCCGGGTTGAGGGAAAAAGGAAACTCGGTTGCGATAGGAGCGCTCAGGTAGAATTGACTTATCGCTGCTGCAGGGTGAACAGAAGATTCGGAGGTTGGCTTGGTTTGATTAGGTATGTTAGGTTAGGGTAGGTCAGGTTAGGTTTGGTTGGATTGGCTTGGATTAGATTCGGAAACACGAGGATATACAGAGGACCAAGCAAGGTTGTGTTTGGAAGTGCTAGGTTGGATTGAAATGTTGAAAAACAAGGTTAGGTCAGATTAAACGTAACAGATAACAATAACACACAAACAAAAAGAGACATTCTACGGAAACTGCTGTTTGTCATGCCACCGTCCTGCGCGCTCCCCTCCCAAGCGATTTTCCTTTTTCCCTCAACCTCGGACGGAATTTTCCGTCCCCGGACGGAATATTCCGTCCCCCAACTAATCGACTTTACCCTGATTGTTTGTTTCGTAACAATTTGTCCCTTTGTGTATTTTCGGGTGCCCGAAATCTTGTGTTAACTCCCGCGTGGTGAGCCGGAAATTCGTTCGGGTTCAGTTTCCATTTTGCATTCCATTTTCTTGTCCTTTAGGAAAGCCGGACAGTAGGCACATGGACGCGGGCGTCTAGTTGTGGACCGAGTGGCAGCTCGGGCAGTGGGCTTGTGGCCGCAGGGAGCCATTGGATTATCCGTTACAACAGTCACACCACCAAGGAACGGCGAACTGTCCGTCGCGTGAAATTCATTCACATCACCACAAACCGGCGAACTGTCTGTCTCAGCGAATTGTACTCCTGAAACATCGGCAATTCCCGTCGCCTCGCAACCATGGATGCCACAAAGTTTCTCCGGTGTCAGTTCATCTTCGACAACAAGCCGAAATGCAGCTTAAAGGCAGCCGAGGACTAGACTTGGAGCCGCAGGGAGCCATTCGCCAATGTAGTTGTGTTTGTCTCACCATCACGGAACGGCGAACTGTCCCTTTCGGAGATTGGCAATTCCTGTCAGCACGCAGCCACAGATTCACGAGGAGCACGCAGTCACAGATGATCGATGAGACAGGTGTCACGAGGTCATATTGATTTCTAACGGTCTTTTCGTCCAGCTCCAGCAAAATGTCAAATCCAACACAATGGTTCAGTCATTCCTGAGCAAGGATGTAACTGCAGAAAAAGACAACAGATTCGCACACACTCTTCTGCCATTCAACAAGTTCAAGAAACACAGCAGCTGAAGCCACGACAACTCAATGTGCAGGACTTCTCTCACAAAGATTCAAACAAATACTCTTGGGCTCACACGTCAGGAAAAACGAGCCAAGCAAATCCAAAGAGCCGATCGTGGGGTGTGCTTCACCTGCCTAAAAACACGCATCATAAGTGACTTCGGTGATTTGCGCAGATATTCGAAAGCACCATCAGAAAAGTCACACTTCATCTAGCACCCTTTCCATTCCAGAATCCTTCCCCTACCAAATAAAAAAGTGGTCCACAGTATGTGAGCGAGAGATTGTTTTTTTTTTCTTACGTTTTACTTGCCATCGTCATTTGAACACCCCTCGAACACCTCGCTCCGCTGTTTCACGCCTTGCCTTTCCATGGGAACCACTGAAGTCAAATGTTTCTCACGGATTCGGCTGTTTTCACGTAACCATTCAGTCGTCTTGGATGCTGCCCCTCAATGAGCAGTGAACTGCGTTCGTTGACATAAACGAGAAAAAATGCATAAAAATCAAACTCATAGCTCCAGGACGAAGGGTTGTGCTACGCATGATAATTTCAAGAAGTCACAAATTGACTGCTGGGCTTGACTTAATTGCAAGCGAAATGGAATGCAAGGTGGAAACCGAACGGAACTGAATGCCAACGCAGGCATCAGCTGCTGCCACATATGTGAAGCTTTCCTCCTTACAGCCTGCACGCATTCAGACATTCCGAAGGGGATGTGTGCTCCAATGGCGTTTTGACATCAAGGGTGCCACGGGCTCTGGAGTTCTGATTTTAACGAAGTCTGCATTAAAGCGAAAAAGGCATGCAGATACGTGAGAAAACGAAGTCCGCAATAAAGCGTCCGCTTTATTGCGGACTTCATACCAGTACCAAACGCAGCAGTCAGCATACGTATGAGGTCCGCATTAAAGCGGAATACAACTTTCTCCCTCTCTCACTCTCCCCCCTCTCTCTCTCTCTTCTCCTCTCTCCTCTCTCTCTTCTCTCTCTCTCTCTCTCTCCTCTCTCTCTCTCTCTCTTCCTCTCTCTCTCTCTCTCTCTCTCTCCCAGAATTGTTCTTCTTGTCTTGTATTGTAAAATCGCACGAGGCGGTGTGAGGCTCACCCTTGACTTGCAATAAGAAGAGCTCTCATGCGTAAATCGGTGTCAATATTCCACAAAGATTTATGCGTTGAATGCAGAAAAGGGGTCTAAAATGATATTCTTGCCCTCCGCTGACTGTAAAAACTGGCGTAAATTTTAGGCTCCCATGGGAGCCTAACGGAAAATGACAAGTATACTAGGTTAGGTCAGGTTAGGTTAGGTTAGGTTAGGTTAGGTCAGGTTAGGTTTGGTTAAGTTAGGTTTTGAAATTTGGATGTTGAATTTGGCTGGAATTCCCAACAGCCAATCAGAGACGCGCATGCGGAAGTGGATTGGAAAAAAAAATATGCATGCCTCAGTCTCATGCCATTGTCGAGGCACTGGAACATGGTGAGGAGGTCGTTGCCAGGCCTCTCTTGGCGACTCGATCGCAGGAATTCATTCGTGTCCCCACAATTTTTAAATTGAAATTCCGTTTTTCAGGTGACCAATTATATTTTCTGTGTTTGCAAAATGCTTCGTGAGCTGATTCTTTTCTGAAAAATGTGGAGTAAAAAGCATAAGACTTGCACTTTCGGGGGCATTCAATGATTCAAATGATTGAAAAAAACGCAGTCGACCATGTTGTATCTCATGGAGCTCAGCTCAAGGAAAGGTCAAATTTGGATTTTAGCATGTCCCTACCTATCCTGTATTTTTCCGGTTTCCATAGAAATTTTAGCTGGCAGCTGATTCCACTCGCGGCAAGTACGGCAGAGAAAGGAAAATTTCCCTATGTCTTTTTTGACTAATTGTATTGCCCAAATCTTGAAGGTGTAATCATTTTTCGAGTAAAAGGTTGCGTTCTCTATGAAAGGGAGCATCTCATTCCACCCCCCATTTCCTTGAAGGATCACAAAAAGAGCAAACAGTCGCAAATGTGTTCGAAACTGTTTTACGAATATGTCCGAAAATTCGAACCTGAAACCATTCGAACCAAACGCCGTTCGGACCAAACGCCGTTCGAATTTGAATCATCGAACCAAACATCCGTTCGGACGAAAGTACGTTTCACGTAGGCCCTACCTATTTGGTAAGCCAACGGGTCAGATTACGTTGGGTTTTATTACAAAGTTTCGATGTTTTAAGATTGGTTTTTTAGATCGAATTTATTCAAGCTCCAATGTTTTCAAGTTCGAATTTTCGGATTAAATGCCACTCGGACTAATTTACATTCGAACCAGGGGGACGTTCACCGTTCCAAGGACGTTCCCCGTCTGTCAGTTAGGCTGTTGTGGTGTAGTGGATGGCACATTCCAGTTGCTTGGGCAATCCCAGTTTTTGGCACGAAGGCCCCATGTGTTTTTGTCGTTTGTACTAATCGGGCCAGTGGGCCCGAAGGGCCCACTAGTAAATTTTAATGCGTGGTCTTATGTCGAAAAAAATAAAGCTTCCATGTCGATTTATCTCTTGATAAAACAGTCGAATGTCATCCAAATGCAATGATTTTGGTGTTTTAGAAAGCTGAAAGCTTCATCTATAACTTTTCCGCGGGTTGAAAACATGTTGCAACGAAAAAATGCACAATCATTGAAAATATCGTCAGGAACATGGTTTTTTATCACATCTCAACTTGGACAGTATAATTAACTATTTGCACGTCTAAAATAGCACATGTTTCAGCTTTCTGGCACAAAATATTTCGTCAACATCCCTCATCTGGTTCAAGAGATTATAAACTTTCTTTGGGCTAGCCTCCTCGATCGCCCTTCACTCCCATTTTCTTTTCCTCTTTTCTTCCATCCTCTACTTCAAAAATAAATGACGTAACACGGTTTCGTGCGAAGGCTTCTCTTTCAAAGGCACTGATTCCAGACGATGTACATGGAAAACTGATTCCAGACGATGTACATGGAAAAACCTTTACGAGCTCGAAAAGCACAACTCTTATAGCATACGACGCTAAACCCTTTCCAGATGACCATTGCAGACTTGTATTCTTGAGAGACGTAACGACCGAGTTTCATAGTAGAGTTTCATCAACATTGCTTTGATTTTAAAGTAATGAGAGTTTCAGTTGCTTTTGATGTCAAAAACGAACAAACGCAATGCAGATTAAACAATTACAAAATATGCACCGTCGTATTCATGATTGGCTACTTGCGGATATCCTGCCCTTTTTCAGTGTAACCGGGGATTTAATTGGTTGCCGCCAGAAAATATTTTTGGAAATGTATTTCGTAAACCACAATTTGTGATTATCAGGAAAATTTGTAAATCAGTCGTTTTGGTGAGCAGATAAGATTATTGTGAAGAACAACGTTTTTTGCCATTTCGCTGGGAAATCGTGATTGGATTATGAGAAAATCAGCTTGTTTTATTTCTCTGCACAAATATCCGTACTTTTGTTGCTTGTGACCAAAATCCGAGCATAACATCGAAAGCAAAACGAAATCCCGATCCGTTCTGGAGAACACGTTATGTCGTTTCATAGATGTTATTCCACACCAAAACTCTGAAAACTTGTCTTAAATTGGAAATAATTGCCATTTCTCGGGTATCCGAGCCGATAGGAGAATTTTGCCTGAGATCTCTTTGAATGGTTTCTTCCATCTGCTGAAAGTCTGTTGCCTTGCATTGCCCACCCGTTCTTTTTTCGTTGTTTGGAGCACAGTTTCAGAAAAAACAAAAGTTGTGGTTCTGAAAACTGATTTCTTCTTGATTAGGTGTTTAAAATTGTTAGATATGTCTATCCAACGATTGCGAATTTACTTGTTTAATTTTGCAAGCTTCTTCAACTAGAAGTTTAAGATATCAAAAGCTGGACAGCGATTTTCAATTGTTGGACAGATTTAGATTTGTAGGTAGGTGGGGAATTCGTACCCGCACATGTCTTAACGGCTTTTCGGGTGTCCTTTGACGAGATTTGAACTGATGTACTAGTAATGATTACCCGGAGCGAAATGTTTTAATGAACTTGATTACAATTAAGATTGTATTGCGTAAGACCACCACCAGTCTTAAAACACGAATTCACAACAAAATTGGGAGGTTTACTTGCGACAACAATGCATTTTGTCAGTATCCTGTCAGCACCCTCCATGATAAATATTGTATTTTCAACATCTCGAGACTGCGAGAGCCCGCTACACAACCGCCGTGGTCCTGTTCACAAGCTATCGAAGTCAACGTAAATGTTGAAATATGCAAATACTTCTCATGGAGGTTCTCTCTTTTAAAACCAATCCGACAATGTGTACCAGTTCATGAAACTGGCATCGGTGAAAAATTGTCATAAAAATGGAAGAATCATGCTCTCCAGCAATGTGCAGTCGCCTGTTTTTGATGTTATACATTGAAATGTATGATTTTGCTGTAAGCCTTTTTACCATCAAATGTTAAGAATTCTGAAGACCTAAGTTTGTCTCGAAATAAAGTTTGTCTGCTGCGCCTGAGTACCATCTTTTGAAAACATCTGTCGATCTTACGAGATCCCAGCATTCCGAAACACTTGCCTGCTTTTTGGAACACCGTTGACCATCCAATGGTAACCTGCCGCCACAACTTTCCACACAGAGCAGTCAATGATTTTCTCTATTTCATTTTTGAAAACAAAATAACCGCAAGAATTAATTATAGTCCTGCATTGCCACCGGAAACGTATCTTTAGATTGGGTACACTTCACTGAAAGGAACGCACTACATTATCAAACGTATTCCAATTGTCACTCAGACCCGGCTTCAAGTAAATAACCAATTTTGTGGATAGATTTCTGTCATAAAAATGTCATTATTATGTAAAATATATGTTATATTAGTATGTACCTAGAATGCAACTCATTTACAATGTTGCTTCGGATATATCAATCTCCTGATATTGGCCATAGGTAAGATGCCCAGTTTGAGTGGCAATGGAAAATACGGCCGTCAGTGTTGATAACATTAATTGCAATAGACAATTTCTACCTCACCATGGCCTTTTTCAAGCCTTTTTGAAATTTCCACATTTGGTTGCCAGAGTTCGGCAACACTGCAGGAAGCGAGACTGCGCCCCTTGGCTGAGATAAACGCACATGTTCAGAAATGTGTTTTTTCCGACACAAAATGACAAACCCGGGGATACCAATCGATTTCGAGCTTTGAAGGTGTACGAAGATCCACGGAAACTATGCTTCCAATGTGGAAGTAAAATATGGTCAATTTAAAAAAATATTGAATTCTTGCCTGCTTCAGTTTTCAACAAATTAACAGCAAGGTAAGAATTTATACATGGAAAGAGAATTTTCTATTTCGACAAATTGAGTGTTTGATGGTTGGAAATGTCACTTGATTCGCACATTTTTTCTGGGTGTATTTGTATGAATATTTGACACAAAATCTAAAAAATTTTTACTACATATTTTAGTTTTAAAAAATAATTGACATTTGGACATTTATTGAACTTTTTTTGCTTTCTTTAGTTTCCGATTTCATTGCCAGGTAGGAATCTATGCATGGAAGATGTTTTTCCTTTACGATACATTGAGCGCTTGATTGCTTTTATGCCACGGTATTCGCAATTTTTCTAGGTCACAAAGCATAGGCACATTATATATTTGATGAATTACACAAATCCTGAGAATAATTAAGTTAGAGAAGTTGAATAATGACGTAGTCATCCAATACCCAAAGTATTTCGAATTGTTTTGATATGAATATGAGGAGGCCGTACAACAATATTGGTGGATTTGTATGCAAGTAGTTTATCCTTTCGAACATTTGGAAGCGTTATGAAAATGTTTGAATCTTGCTAGAGAAAGCCTGCTCAAAAGTTAAGCAGAAGCTATAAAAGCTAAGGCTTGGAGCGTGCGTTGAACGCGTACGAGAGGCGATCTCTTTTTCTCTATGCTTATACTATCCATATTTTTATAACCACAAGGACTTCGCTCTGTTTCTCTCTGTTCAGAAAAAATATTCGCGCAATTTGTCTAAGGTGTGGTAAAACAGGTAGACCAAAGGGTTCATGCAATTGGTTTCCGTATAGTCGCCACGGTCACAGGCAACAATGCTAAAACGGCAATTCTGGTCTCAGGAATGCAATGCGCCTACTATGCTTTGAACTTAGTCGAAGGAAAGCGTGCGTAAACTTTACTTGAATTCAGAGACTAATAACCCTTGGACGGTATATCGACAAACAGGTTTGACAGTCATTCTAAGCTGGACAAAGATCTGTGGAAGCTGTGCTGCCAATGTGGAAGGCAGCCAATTTCTTTCAATTTGCACAAATATTGGACTGGTCTTACCAGTTTTAGTTTTCAACAAGTTATCAGCCAGGTAGAAATTGGAGTATTGTAAGAGAAATCCTCTTTGCGGATAAAGTGATTGCTTGATTATTGACAGTAGCACTCGATTTGCAAAATGATTATTTTCTCTCAAATCAAATCGATTAAAAGTCTAACTTCTAAGAACAATGTAAAACAAAACCAAATTCATGAGAATTGTTTTCATTTGAATAGAAGGAGTATGGACAGTAATCTAGGTGAGCTGCCGCCACATAAAAGTTGAAGCATCTAAGTATCCTAACACGAGGTTTAGATATGAATATTACTTGCCTGCTGAACCGCAATTTCTTTCATTGATTCTCTAATTTGTCAGTCAAATTTACGGCATTTTGGATTTTAGATTTCCCAACTTAAATAATAAGAGCATCCAGTTTTTGAATCGCGGTAACTTTTTGCACACTACCATTGTCAGACCGTGGCAAAATTTAGTAAGCGCGAACTGTTCCATATCGCGACACGTTCTGGCATGCACAGAATAAAATAAAATTGCACAAGGATGATTTGGACCCTGGATCAGGTGCGAGGAAATGGCATACTTCTCCTTACACTTTAAGAAATAAACTAGGCAAAAAGGTAGCCTAACAGTACATAAGTAGCATGCAATGGCCTGCGGAAACCCAAGTCGAATAGCATTATGTGGATGCAATTTCCCATGTCTTCATGCTTCATGGCATGCTTTAAACGAAACAGCATCTTATATGGCATCCGTGTGGAATACGCACATCCTACTTGGCATGTCTGGATCCTACCCAACATGCCATCCAAGCTGTCAAGCATGCTTTCATGCTTCATTGTGTGGAAGGTACCTTCGTAGCTTGTATTCATGCTAGTATTCACATCCTAGTTTTGGATGCAGACACGTTTGTCAGAGGATGCTAAGACCCAACCAGATTTTTTGCGGGATCATGTCATATGGCTTGTAGCCACTCTACTTAGCGTCCTAGTTGTGGATGCTAAAATGCTTGCCAAAGTATTCTAAGGCGCTTCCAAAATCTTTTTCGGGTATCATGCCGTTCTTCACCACAAACCGGAACATGAATTTTCATTTCATTCAACCATTCACAGCTCGAGATAAGTTACTCACACAACAAAGAAGATGCCCTAAAACAGAATCGTATTTTTGATCCCACTTTGTTTCTTGTTTGTTCTCCAAGATTTTTCTTTTGCGTATCATCGTAAAAAGCATTTGTTGCTGTTCTCAGGAAATGGGCGTGTCCAAATCCACGTGTTAATGCAGCATTTGAGGAAACGTGAAGCCTTTCCGTATCAAATTCACTGCAGTCTTTCCAAAGCTATCATTATGGGAAGATCCTTTCTCTACTGTCCATATATTTTTGTCCTCCAACGTCAGCCGATATTTATCACTTCGACCCTGAAAACTGGTGTTTTGTCGATGAAAGCCACATCCGTTACCCGGCCAGAGAGAACACTCAGTAGCTCATGTTTGGAAACCCCCGCCGAATTCGAGCCCGATTGTGCCCACGTCACCCTGTAATTGTGACGGTTTGGTATGTCAGATGGACATATCCAGAGGACAATAATGCAATGTTCCTTTCTTCATTGAAGATGACCGCGGCAACCAAATTGTAACTGTGACGCGCGGTGAAGTGTTTTGACATTTATACCGCCGATACTAATTAATGTGCCCATTCAAGTAAAAAATTACGACTGTTCAGATTCAGTAAAAACTCTATGCTATAGAAATGAAAGATCCTCTTCCAGAACCGAGGTCAAAATCTGGTAACTCTAGAGAGCTTGCTTGCAATCTAGCGCTTAATTTCTATCGCCTGCAGAGGAATGAAAAACAAGTTTCGGAGGCAACAACTTAAATGGGAAAATATCTACATGCATTGCATGTTACATTCATTCCGCCACGACTGCTGACACATCTGCTGTTGCCTCACTCAACCATATTTTCAGATGAGTTGTGGACATTTTATTGAAGATAAAGTGTTAATTGCAAATTGAAATCTGTCTTCAAAATCCTTGTGAAATATCTGGTGAAACCACCAAAAGGAACCGATTGTTAACCTATCGCAAAAACATTTACCAGCCAACAGAAAACATGCACCAGCTCGAGATGAAGACCATACAGCAGAATGCGACATCATTCATGTGCGTCTCGTCACAGGACCTTTTCTAATTCTCTCTCTCCTGCAAGGAGTGGCTTTCAAAAGAAATCGTGATTTATGACTGAATTCAAGGCCATGCTACTTTGCCACAACGCAGAGCTCAAAAAATAGGCATTCGGTTGCAGAAAAATTCGGAATGCGAAAAATTCTGCGGACTCTTGATACACCCTGTTCGCGACGATTTGGATAAGTAAGATATTTCTAGCTGCGAAATACAACGTGGCTCGGTTGCGCAATCGGTAACGTGGTCGGTTCTCTCGTTTTGGCTTCGTTTCGCGCGAATCTGCGGTAGCGGTATCGAATCTCATTGCCTCTTCCGAATTAACAATAAAGCGGAAAATTGTCAGTCACTTTTTCATTTTGATACCTGCATAGCAACAGTTCATGCTAAGTGGTATGCGAGGCACACCAGTGTGCATGCATGGGTAGCTTTCTTAGCATCCCACGATGTATAGCAGCAGTCATGCTAAGTGGTATTCTGGGCATACCAGTGTGCATACTCTGCAAGCTGGGTCGATTCTTTGCATCCCACAATATGCATCTACAGCATTCCATATGGTGACACTAAATTTGTCTTTGATGGCTCAAGGCATACTAAGTTCAATGCTTACATGCTACTTAGTATCCTTAAAGAGCATACTAAAGTGCGTTCATTTTCAGAATGGTCCGCGCCAAAACTCGAAGCAAAACGAAGGTGGGAGCGGGGGCACGACAGTGGTGTCCAAATTGTACAAGATTCTTTGCCTGAATATCCGAGTTGTTTCATTTAAGCGCTATTTTCGATCTGAAATTCCCGAAAGCGCCGGTGGTTCAGTGGTAGAGCGTTCGACTTTCGATCACAAGATCGTGGGTTCGAGTCTCGCTAAGGGCAGAATTTTTTAATTTTGATTTGGCACATGTTTGCTTTTTAGCAAAAAACATATCACAGATGGAAAAGCAACCTTAACATGATTTTGAACTTTTCCAGGCATGAATACGTTTGCCTGTGTTCCAGTTGTTGGCAACAACAGCAGATGTGGCCGCACACCATTGCAGGTCGGCGCCAATAATTGCAAAGTGAGGGCCAGCGAAGTTTCGGATCAGCGCTGCACCATAAGTGTACATTTCAAAAGCCAGGAGCGGAACGACCAACAAACCAGACAGATCGTGGTCACAGAAAATTGAAAAAACTCCGGAAAATAGAATGATCAAAAGATTGAGAGGTGAAAACCGACAGTTTCGAAAATTGAGGCCCGCAGCTCAAAATCTCAGATTTCCGATTTTTGCACAACTTTGCACATCCCTGTCTGCAAAAAGCGCGCGGACCATTCTGAAAATGAACAGACTTTAAGTAGCATCCATCGTCAGACATGCTACTTTATATAGACATGGGTACCAGTAGGAGGACAAGAGGAAAGTGGTATCCCTAAGGATACCACTTTCCCTAGTTTTTTTTCTTAGCGTGTACGTACAATACACTTATGTGTTTATGCATAATGTTTACTGTTTGGTAAAGGAAGGCGCAGAATGTCCTTCATACGTGCTGGTGATTATTTACATAACTCAGTCTTCGGCATTTGCATTAGTCAAACGTATGGCTTCACTTCAGTTTTGTCCAGCCTCTTGCGGTGAAACTGCATCTTCTTTGAAACGTTGAATGGGACTTAGTCTCTTTTGAAATGCATGTCGACAATAAAAAAACGTGTTTTATGTTGACAAATTTTTATTGAATATTTGCAGTCGGATATTCACCGGAAAATAATATTTTGCAGGAGGGGAACGATTGCGAATTTCTTTTCATGAATTTTGACACCATAAGATTCCTCTGCAGACCTGGATCAAGCCAGATCAGCAAAAAGCATCTTTCCGTTAAGCCTCTGATTGACCATTGAACTCATCAAATGGTTCCAAACCTACTAGCTACATGCTGGAATTATCATATCTGTGTTGAAACAGTTTGGTCAGCAGGCATTTTGCGGTGCAGGAAAGCAATATGAGTAGCAAGTCGCTCTTGCGATTTGACCTCGTGAGTCAACGAAAGGTCGTGTTTCACCTCATTTTTCAAACACAGTGTAGATGTACACTTATTTGGAGGTTTTTGCTATGAACAATTACATGAACACCAACCTCATCGCTTATTGTCATCAGTCACGATGAGATGCTTAAAGACCTTGCTGGACCTAAAATGACCATTCCAAACCTAAAAATTGTTTTAATCAAAATTGACATCATGCTTCGTGGTGTCTCGGTCCTGCTTATGCTGCAATCATTTGCAATCATAATGTCTAATAACTATCTTCATGTCAACGAAAAAAATCTGATCTGTCAGGCGTATCCATAATCACTCTTTAGTTGTTTAATTCTGGAGTAAAAAGGAGGCATATCTTTCCGCAATGTTCTCGAAGCTCTCCGCTACTTTTTACGGTTAATTCATTCCAATTTGCATTTTGTCCCATGAATCGCATCAACATCTGATAGGATGGGGTGGTGGGCAATTACTGAGAGTAACGGATGGAGCCCTTCTGATTCAATATTTTTAATGTCACTGTGTTCATTTCAATGTGCCGCAGTTGAATTCAATTTGCCTTTTAGGTTGTCGTGGAAGTTGCGCATATCGCTCTTTGTTTATTCCTCACGATGACAAATGGCGGACAGCCACAATATTTTATCGAGACATCTGGCAATTGTGCTGTGTCAGCCATCTGGAGGTGCTTGAAATGCAAAGTTGTAGCAACGACCTGCTATTCCATGCCAGAGTGCTCTCAACACAAAAAAATTTAAACATCGCATAAAGACAGAACATTTTTGTTTGTGCGTTTTGGTAAAGTCATGCGATCCCGTTGAATGTGTTTAACTTCAGTAAGCATATTTTTTCGGACGTTATGACAATATTTTAAGCGTTTTTCAGAAATATCTTTTCGATTTAGTTTTGCACATTAATGAATTCCGATAGTAAATTGATGACATTTTCCTCAGTTTTTTGATATTCGGAAAAATATGTGTTTTTTGTTCACTCCGGTAATTCAAAAAGTTTGCTTTCGTGTAAACTACTGTTCATGGGATTCGAACCAGCAATTGGTATAACTAAATATGAGAAAGGAAGTTGCAGAATGTGTGATTTCATGTTCAATGTGAACTACCATACAAATACAGAAATAATACAGAAACGAATACAGACACGCATACAGAGGCAGAGAACATACAGAGACTCATGCAGACACGCATACAGAGACGAATAATAGAGACGCGTACAGCGACGCATACAAAGATGCATGCAGATACGCATAGAGAGACGCATACATGGACAAAGACAGAGACGCATAAAGAGACGCATACAGAGACGCATATAGAGACGCATACAGAGACGCATACAGAGACGCATACAGAGACGCATACAGAGACGCATACAGAGACGCATACAGAGACGCATGCAGATACGCATAGAGAGACGAACAGAGACGCATAAAGTGACGCACACAGAGACGCATACAGCGATGCATACAGAGACGCATACAGAAACGCATACATCAGAGACGCATACAGAGACGCATACAGAGACGAATACAGAGACGTATACCGAGACGCATCAGAGACGCATACAGAGAAACATTCAGAGACGCATACAGAGCAGCGACAGACTCTCGCACTGGCCCTCCCTCTCGAACTTTTCTTCAGTGAAAAAATCACCAAAAATTCACCTCATTTTCATTGATGATTGAAATATTATTCTGCGACTTCATCGAATATCCCTGCGTGCATGACCCCATCTGCCCATTTTCGAGCATGCTGTCCTTACGCAATAGGTCCCTGCCTGCAGACAGCAGGGGGTGTGATGCCGTGGTCTGTATTGCATAAATGGAATAATGGGAAGATATTTTTTCTGGCTTTTGAGTGATCACATTTGGGTGCCTTGCCTCCAGAGAGATTTACAACTTCTGTGACAAATGAAGATGAGCGGAAAGGATCTTCAGGAAGAGGACAAAGGATCGCATTTGAGAGCAGGTAAAGGCCGATTCTATTGCTGTAGTCCGTCAGGATGGCTCTGTTTTACATCAAAACTCCTCTTTGCTGCCTCAAACTTTAGTCGTCGCGCTCTCGGTCAAGTACAGTGGTGCCCAAAATCCGCGGCGTTGCGCACCAAAAAGTTAAAAGTTTTTCAGAAATATGTTTTCGATTTTGTTTTGCCTCACGACAACGATGATTATTACCTTGTTTTAATCAGGCTTGGCCCTACACATTAATGCATTCCGATAGTTAAATGATGATTTTTTCCTCAGTTTTTTGATGTTCGGAAAATAGGTGATTTTATGTTCACTTCGGTAATTAAAAAAAGTTTGCTAACGTGTAAACTGTTCATGGGATTCGGCCCAGCGATTGGATTGGCTAATGGGAAAGGAAGTTGCAGAATGTGAGGTTTCACGAAAGATTTGTTCATTGTGAACAACCATCAATATTATTTTCTGATGCCTGTTGTTTAATGCGTTCCGGCTAATAATTTCAGAAATGCAGAACAAAAATCATCATATTTAAATTTTACACAGATATTAAAATGCCCTTCGGATGACCTATGGGAATGTCTCACTCCCGTACTGCGCTGCACGAAACGTTCCAAAGAAAAACATGAGGAGTTCACAAAAATATTTGCAGTGTTTTTCTTTTAAAAACGAACATTATCGCCAAACCATGTTTTGTGCAACTGACTCAGCGATAAAATATAGGGCGAGGGTGAAGTTCTAAAACAGTGTGTGTCGGAAATTCTCAATCCAGAATGTCTCCATTCTCATTGGAATTAAAACACTAACTTTTTCAGAAATTCAATCATTTCCTTCCTTAAAAATTAAATTCATATACTATTTACACATATCCTATTTCATATCCTATTCATATCCTATTCCATGTTTGAACTACGTCTCATGAGGAGAACCAAATCAATTTTATCACAGTTGGGTACAGGAGATCGATACCACCATTGCCTCTTATTGAAGCTACGATTTATGCAAGGTTCATGGAATCATTTGAGGCCCGACTGAAGGAAGCTAATGTTTAAAGCCCATTTACTGTAACCTGTTTTTAGCTCCTGGGATTTTATCTAAAGACACAAAGACACAAAAGATCCCCCAATGCTGATGGCTGGGAATTAATTTGTCCTGTTTTAATTTTCTGTTTTTTTTTGAAGATATGATTTGATGGGAGAGTGGCGTGAGAGATACATAATGTTCCTGTTGGCTCAGTCAAGGAACTGCTGCGTGTAAAATGCAGTGAAATTTTTTTCCGCGGTTTAACAGAATTTCTCTCCACTGACATACGGACCTTTTGCTGCAGCATTATCTTATCGGTTTTCGTATTCTGGAAATATTCACATGAAACTTTGCTGTTGCCTTTTGTGCTATTTGATAGCAAATGACAATTTCGTTCTTCAATACTTTGCACACTGTTTGGAGTTACATTACCGTGAACAGTTGCTGCAGTTACGAAAACAAAACTTGGCAGAAATATCTACATCGAATTCATTACTGTCTTTCAGGATAACTGCCCCACATAATGACAAGTGTTTCTGCGTTTTATGCTGTGATCCTATTGTTTTTGTCATCACATACAAGTTCATTGGTTAGTTTTTGGAATTAAACATATCAACGAAAATCTGTCATCTTAAACTAGCATATAATTCGGATAATTTTTCCAGAGAAAACAATTTTTAATCGCCTACAATAATTTAAAATTCAGTGTTGTCTTATTTTCATTGTTTATTCTTAAATATTGCACATGTTTAAATCTCAGACAATTTTCATCAAATGTATCCAGATAAGTGCCGATATTAAAGGCACATTCGGTAGAGAGTAGCGAGCGGAGTTTATCTTTGGATGAATGTCACAAATGCATACACGACTTAAGGAAGCAAGCATATTTCAATCATAAAAAGTAACAAAAATGACCGACAGAGCAGCGCACACCCAAGTTTCCAAAGGCTTTCAAGCTGACACATATGAAAACTGAATATTTGATTTCCTGGGCTACCTTCACGTGAATACTGCACTCACAGACGGCATTTTTCATTTTAGCAGAAGCCGCGAAAATTAACAGGGAAGGAAGAGAAACTTTGCCTCGCAGAACGTCAAAGAGCTCCCTCCAAACTGGCCGTCAGGATATGCGGAAGATAGGGCTAAAAAACCCATGGCAATACCCATTTACCACATGTCGTGCTATAACCCATTAACCACAGAACCTTATGACTTATCTTGATTTTTTGTCTGGTGTTGGAACATAGAGCAAAGTGCGAAAGCAAAAAAAAAGAGTATATTGTACATAAATATACTCGTAGATGGGAAATGGTGCTTCAATGAAAAATTCATATGGATAAGACATGAAAGAGGGGAAGAAAAGCTGGAAAACATTACACGATTTAAGGGTTTTTTTCTGTTTTGACAAAACATAGCAGGCCATCTAAACACTGAAAGGGGGCATGTCGAGACAACTAATCTAGCCGAGGCGAGAGGAGACAATTACATGGAAATGAAAAGCAATAAATTTTTTACCTTTGGTAATGAAAAAACTAAAACGACTCAATTGGCATTGAATAAAACAGTATTATCCATTTCATTTCAGATTTTTTGTGGCTGATTTTAAGTAACATACCGCCGAGCACAAATTTGGGACAACCAACATAATACGAACAAAATCTGGAAGAAGAAGCACATTGAACCAATTCTAAGGGAAAATTTTTCTGAATAAAGTCCAACAATGAAAAAACCTGGAAGAACACATGGCTAAGCCGTTAAGGTGGAAAATCCACACTCCGAATTACCAGGTCTTAAGAAATTAGTTTAGGTGTATGTGGTTGTTATCGATCGCATTGCCGACCTGGGGGGCATTGACGGCATTCACCAGGGAGGGCATTCACGACCGATTTTTCATAAGGATTAGAAAGGATTTTGTTATTCATAACTGGACGGCTGAATAAGGCTTTTCATATCGAGGAGGGTATTTTGACGCCTATTTTGACTTTTGTTCTTGCTTCGGAAAACAAAATAATACTTTGTGTCACGTTCTCAGTTGATAAATAGTGAAATGATGGTAAAATGCAATGTTTTGGCGTTTTTGGTAAGCTGAAAGATTCCTCTACAACTGTTCTACAGGTCGAATCCACGTTACAACGGAAAGAATAGCACAATTATTGAAAATATGTATGAAGGACCCAAAATTCTGTCATATCTAAATTCTGTCATATCACATGCAATTTTTAGAATTTACCCGGGTGACGTTTTGGGATAATTTCACATATTTGAAATTGCATACTCTTCTCTTTGTTGCACAAAAAGGTTCTTCAATCCGTCATCTGGTTCAAGAGATGTTTTGTGGGTGGCAATTTCTGATTTTGCATGCGCGCTGTCTCTCCTAACGCCATTCTTCATTTTGAGTCACAATGACATCGTCCGACCAAACTCGAGATGGTGTCCTCCATACCTCCATCGCCGCGTTCAGATTGAGTAGGTCAAGTTTATGCTTGCCGGTCGAGTTTCCATCTCGTAACAGTTTTAAGAGTACTATTCTTGCAGGTACATTTTCATATATTTTTGTCAAATATATCAAACAGTGTAAGATACTGGACCAAACATTGGAGTCATCGACGAATATGCATATCAGGCCGCTGATTTGATTCTGCTCGATATGACACCAGGCCGGTTTGTGTTATACCAGATCGGAATTATGCCAGTCCTGATTTTATTCACGAGGAAGATGTTGAAGAAAATTGAAATATACTCGTACCACGGTGGCAACAAACGGGAAGGTATACAGGCCTCGTTTACTGCTGAAAACACAAAAATATCGGACAATTTCGTGCGCAAAACATAATCTGAAGGCTTTGGAAACCCTGTACATTTGGGATCAGATTAAATCTGGGAACGATTCCACAGCCGAAATTGACCACCCATGCTAAAGTGATATGCTCCCATTATATAAGCTAATTTACACAAATTGCATGATACCAGATGTGTCGGCTGTACTACCAGAGATATCCGCGGGAAATGAATTAAACGGCGATGAGATCAAATTCGGTCCTCTGTGAACAAGAAAATTATCTTTTTTCATGTCGATTGGATATTATCCCAATATGGAGTGATAATTTCATTTGCTTTCGTCCGTGTAAAATGGCACGAGACCAAATATGAAACGGTGCCCTATGAAAGCGAACCGTCCATTTCTGGAGGTGAATCCGTTGAATAATCTTAGCTCCACTTTTTCCGGACCTTGCAAATAACAATTCTAGGGCATTGCTAAATCGTACTTAAGAAAGGGGCTCGCGCCTGTCAAAATCGTATTCATTGAATTAAGAAATTTCAATTCGAACTATTCTTTACAGATTGCGCAGGTTGATAATCGGACGGAGGTTGGTGAACAACAAATTGCCATGAAAAACTTAATGTGACATAAATCCTTGCATCGTACATGTAATATAAAATAATTTCTACTATATAATAATTCATCCAGAGTCGTACAGGAAAAATAAACTATGTCCTGTAAATGTTTACGAATGCGGGAGAGATTCATAACGTCGGGAAAAAGGCGCGACATTCAATTTCAGCAGCGCTTGTTACAACATTGCGTATCACGCGACATCACGCGACCCACGTTTTATTCACTTTGAGTCGCAAGTCGTTAATGATTCTAAATGGCGCCTATGTTCAAAAAGTTGATGCGGATTGATTAGAACTGGTACATTGCACAAAATATCGCTTGATGTCACCTTTCTCTACATCTCTCGAATTGTCTCGCAAATTAGTTTTGACCGTTCATTGCCACTGACCGATTTTAAGTATCGCTGACAGCCAGCAACAAGCGCAATGACCCAACTGTCAAGATAAATTTTTAACAACAGTCGAAATACGAAGAAGTGTCACTGCTATTTGAGATTTGAATAGAGTAATTTTACACAAAATCCATCCCTTTGATTTCGGATAGACATTTCAGCCAAAAAGTCATCGCATCAAAAATAAAAGAACAGAGAGGTGGATTAGACAGGCTCAGGGCCAAACAAACTTTATCACACCATCTCTGCGTTTGATTTTCGTCAGTTTTTACACTTACACCATCTTTTTATCGGTTTTGATTGCATTTATTTGAAATCTCGACGTGTTCTGCATTCGGCGAAGTTCTACAATGAGTGAATCTTTTGCTGTGTAGGACTTTCGGAAGCTTTTGGATTTTATTCTTACGTCTTCGACGGCTCAGTTTTGTTTGTTTTAGCCCGTTGGCGATGAGTTGCCAAACAGGCAGTGAATATTGCCGATTGCTTTATGAAATAGGCATTCTGCGTTTAGAAGCTAAATTTCCTATAATGAAACATTTGGGCTGTGACCTCAATAGTTCGCAGGTCTTTAAAATTTTAAAATGATGAATTTTTCTTGGTACAGCACAAAATTTTGTTCAGATTTCGATCCGTCTGAAACCAGACAGCATCTGGGTTCAACAATCGTCAAACAACAACAATTTCAAAATGCCGGATGGAAAGGGTAGCGGCGCTAGTTGCCTCATGTTGGGATGAAATGCAAGATTGTAGGGCCATATGTCAAAAATTAAAGTTGCCTGTCAAGCAGGGTACAATTTATCTGACAAAGGAAACGTTTTACTCTAAAACAGACTACCAAGGATCGAATCTGCGAGATCTCTCTCATCCCATTCCTGTTCGCCAAAACCTGTGCCACGCCCGAAAAGCAGAAACACTCCATTGTTCGACAAAGAGCAAAAACCTAATCACGTATCCGTGATTTTATTTATTTA
>JASGXE010012515.1:0-37804 GCA_030068105.1 Sinentomon sp. SZTP_YWyxl
TCATTCCGCAACTGTGGTAGGTACTGGACGAGATCGGCGACCGCTGCAATCACGGACCTTCCGACCACCATGCTTTTCTGAAAAGTTGAAATCAATCGATCGCCTCGACGTCGCGGCATTGTCCGCTTCTCGACTGACACAAATTTGCAGATTAGCATTTTCCGGGGTTTGTTGTCAAAATTGCAAATTTGGCGATTTGCAAACGCGTAAACATGTGTCGAGCGGGTGTTTACCAAAGCCTGCCAACAAACAAAGGAAAAAACTGCCAAATGGAATCGCCGCAGGATATCATTTCTGCCAGGGCTGTACATTGTTTCCGTCACGACTATGCAGCCTGCCGCAACCTTGCAGTTAGTGATCCAAACAGTGCTTAAATTGAGCCGGCTCCCTCCGGCTCTCAGAGCCGGCCGTCCCTCGAGGAGCCGGCTCGCAGAGCCGGCTGCCCTTTTTCTCGGGAGAGGTGGAAGCCCTTTCAATGGGAGCCGGCGGAGCCGGCGCGGTTTTTTTGTTTTGTCTTGTTTTTCCGCGCGGCCCTTTTTTACAATTTATTGCTGAAAATTTCTGAGTTAAAAAAAACCAATTTATTTTGTCCAAAATGAACGCGTGATGGACTTGTTGCCAATTTGCCTTTGCACATGATGACTCTGTTCTTGTTTGGATGAGGAAGGGATTAGGGAAGCCTGACCGGAAGCCCTTCTCTTTTAGCGAACAATGCACAAAGCAGTCACTGCTGCGGTGATGCCAAACGGCGACGCGACTGCACGCTGTGAATCGGAGAGTGCTGGAAGCGAAGCATATCATGGAGGTTGGAAAATGGAGATGAGAGAAGAGTGGACCACCGTGGAACGGGCAGGGCAAGGCACCCTCGGGCCTTCATTAGGGCAGCACCGCGGCGGGCAAAGATTGACAACGGATTTGTTTTAGTGTCTGTCAAGTGCCAATGAATGAACGATGAGTGCCCCAAAATTGCGAACTGCTCTTGGCGGTTTGTTTTCTCCTTTCCAGGCTGAAGGCTCGATCTCGATCGAACCTAATTATCGATTTCATCACGAGATGTGGTGTGAGAAACAGAGTGAAAACCTCGCGAAATCGGCAGTCAATTTGTCGCTACTTTTTTTCTATTATGCTATTATACCCTTTGTTGAACACCTAATTATCCCCACGATGCCCTCAAATGGCCAATTTTTGTCAATTGGTATTTCGCCAATTTTTATGTTGTGTTCGTACAAGTTGGAAGTCGGCATTTGCAATGAGGAAACACGCTATTGAATTTTGTGCAACATGGTTGTTTATTTTAAAATCGTGGATATTCAATAAGTAGGTCAATTGAATCGATATGCGTGCAGATGGTGCTTGCGACAAAAGCTATGGCAGTTTTTTTTTTCAAAAATTGCGAATTCTGAGCACCTCTCGAGGTTCCATTTTTTCAAAATTTTCCCCCTTAGGGGAGGGGGACACCCCCTCCCCGAGCCCCTCCCCCGGCATTGCGCTTCGCGCAACGCATCGTCGGGAACGACATTGCCCTTTTTCTTGCACATTGCCCCGTTGTTGCCCCCATGTCCTGAAAAACTGATGCCCTTTTAGGCCCAAAAGCCCTTCTCAAATTCGTCTGCCCCTTTCAAAATGTATGGGAGCCGGCCGCTTTTTATTTACAATTTAAGCACTGGATCCAAACCTGTGCCCTAAGTGGAAACGTGAAACCAAGCAGTCATTTTTTTCTCATCTGTTTTCTATCGGATGCATGCATCGAGATACCGGTAATGGGAGATAGCCGTGAGTTTTTAAAGTTGTTGGAAAACAAGGAATGCAATACCCGAAAACAAGCCTAGAAAACCTTTTGACAAATACCTGCCCTGTGGGCTGACCAGATTTGACAACAAAACACCCCAGAACACCTACTTGTGTCTCACAGTTGCCAACTCCCTGAATCACTTGCTGCCTGACTGATCGATTGATGATCGTTGATTTTCTCTTTAAACATGTAAAATATCTTTTTCAGAACAGCTGTCTCATAGATCTATATACACGCAAGATTTCATAGATCTCAACTAAATTTCCAAAACTGATCTCAGAGAGTTCACTCCAAATGGAGATGTCAGACACCAAAACACAATCACGGTCAGACGAGACAGTACAAAAACTCAGCGATTTGTGTTCAATTGATCCTGGTTTGAAAGAAGAATGTATAGTGGATATCGAGCTTAAAGCAGTAAGCGCTTGACGAAGAAGAGACCAAATTTTCTAATTTCTTGCTTCCATCAATCGACGAGTGGAGTTTATTTGATGATCCTGTTTGTGATGTCAGTTCTGACCATGGTTTAAAGATAGAACGGGAATTCTGTGAAGGAAAGGTTGCCTTGGCGCAAGAAGATATCAGCAGAAGTGTGGATGCCACTTTCCTTGAAGTTGAAGATGGAAGTTTTCAAAATATGGAAGATGACAAAAGCTTCTTGGAAATGAAAACTGATCCTTTGCTACCTGATTCGGATGAAACAGCTTCTGCAGGTCAGGACGGCTCAGGCCACTTGATTTAATTTCATTCCTTTCCAATTATTCTTTTCGGTTGTAGTTCGTAATACCTGCCGACATCTGAAAAAAGCTGAACTGGACGAGTTTTCACACACGATCAAGTAGCCAAAATGGGAAGGAAGATGAGGACGATGTAGGTAAGATAGGACAGGTTAGGTTAGGTTTAGTTACTCGTAGATTTAAGTATATCACAGAGCAATGGTGATAACTGGTTCAGTTCAATGTCGGCAGGTAGGCATTCGTTTCGTGTGTGATCTACACGTTAAGCCGGTCATGCACTTGGGTTCTTGTATGCGGCTTGGCCAACGAACTGAAGATTCTGAAGGTGGACTCCACCATTGGCTATCTGGAAAAACCCAAACATAATTTTTTTCTTGCCCGAACCAAAAGGTCTGGTTAGGTGTGGGTGCCTTGGCAAAGGTTGATCGCATTCCATGCACGACTTATTTCGCATTCATTCGCAGTCATGAAGGCGATTGAGTTATATCGTGCTATCGGAAGTGAGGAATCAACCGTTAATTTTTTGCGTGAACGTGGACTTGTCCGAAAGATGCATGGAACGCTTCCTCACATGCTTCCTCGATATTTAGTTGAAGCATGGTGGAGATATCAGTCAATGCCAACTCTGACCCATTCTTATCGTTGCTGCGAGACATCAGGCAGGTCCATGTTCACTGAAGTTCAAAGATCATTTATTTGGAACCAAAGGCCCTTTTAAGGGCCACACCTGTCGATTTTTATTGGCTGTTCTCAGTATTTGATTAAAGCAGAAAGCCTTTTGGAATCGGCAGTTGTTAATGGTTCAGTCAACAGGTGCAAGGCATTCAAGTTCAAGAACGGCGGAATTGCATTTGGGAGTCGGAAGTTGATTTTGTTCGTTCGGTCGACGCGGGCAAAGCAACCCAAGTGCGTGACCAGCTTAACCCGGCTGAACGTGTAGATCACATACGAAACGAATGCCGGCAGGTATTCCGAACCACAGCCTTCTTTTCAACACCATGCTCGGATAGGGCAGCACCAAAACTTTTTGTGTCTTTGGGGATTGGACCCGAAAAAACACAAAAATCTGAAAACATCTGCATGAATTTGACACGAAGCAGTGTGCAAAATGTTTTTTAGGTAGTTCGCTTGAATTTTTAGTGGCAAAGGATAAATATCATCTTGTTGTTGAATCAGCAGTTAAAAAAAAGCCAGCTGATTGAGTACTTCGTTGCTGTTCATTTGATTTTTCTTGAAGAAATGGCAAAAGAATGAAAAGGTTTGCATTTTCAGCATGAGCACCACAACGGGCATATCAGACATGTTGAAACAAAATAAGTAAAACTCACAGCCGAATCTGTTCGTAAGATTGCAACAAGTGCGAAGTTTCGCTCATAACCACATCAATCCAACCAGTCTGCCCACACCCCAGCCCCTCCCTTTCTCTCCCCTGCACCTGCCCCAACCCTTCCCTCGCACACCCGCACATACACAAAAACGGCAGCGAATGATATGGCACCATTCCAAGGAAAGCCAGCAACACTGAAACTGCGGTGTTTAAACTTGGCACGAAGACCAACCATATGCACCTTGATACCTGGCAAAACGTTTATGATTGATGCCGCCCGAGGAATTACTTATGTGTGTTGGCACCACAGCGTTCCCCTCGCATGTAGCAACTGAGGAAATGTGAGGGGGTAAGACTGAATCGAAGCTGTGGATTCTAGAAAACTTGATCGCACATTCTCTTTATTTTTGCAGTCCACATTTTACAAAATCTCTATCGACTGCAGCATAATTCCTTTCATAGCCTTTGCCCATCTCCTGAGATATCTGCAAGCTTGCTTTCAGCAATCGATGAAGTCCTCCCTTGCATTGCAGAAACCCGTAATTGACATTGCATTAAAGAAGGGGCAAAAAGTCAATGAAAGGCGGTGCTCTCTTATATCAAACACATGACATTCTGTCCTCTCAAAGTCAAATTGAAATTCGGAGATGACCGAAACGTAACGCTCTGAACATCAAAATTGCAACATATTGAGCAACATCATGACAATCTGCCAGGTTATTCGGACATCATTGGAGACATAGCACTTGTAGATGCCTTCAGCTTTGCTGGAAAGATTTTGACAAAAATTTGCAGTGTGCAAAATTTGAAAAGCAAATTTTATGTAGTGTGCAAGTGAAGTTTTGTTCATAAAATCAGCTGGAATTCAAATTGCAGCCGACAGCAAGACCTGAAAACTACACCCAAAGAAGTTAAGTTGACAACAACGAGTGTGTCCAAAGCTGCTTGCATGACCGGGTAGCGTATTTTATTGATCTATACGAATCGGGACATATCCCGCGTTTTCGCGTGAACAAAAAGCAAACAAAAGCTAACTTAACCCAGCCTAACCTGCCTAACCTATCCTAACCTGACCTACCCAATCCAACCGAACCTATTTTCTTTATTCAGAATGTTTTTCTCACATTCTGTGGGTCGGAAGTTTAACATGAGGTTAAATGGAAAAGTGCCCGAGTCATTCTTTTCTTAATCAATTGCGCGACTAGGTTCATGTGCCCCAACTTTTCCCAGGGAAAAGCAACGAATATGTCCAAAGTTGCTTGCATGACTGTTCTAGCTTTTCCTATCTAAATTAATGGGAAAAAGAAACATGGCTTCCTTTCAAGGGGACCACAAAGATCTGATTTACCATGCCATCTCTTTTTTTTTTCAGAATCACCAATTGGATTGGGGAAACATTATCAGAGTTGTTCTGATACTGTTGATAGATCATTCCAGTGTGGATCATTCCAGCATGATGATCAATCATCATGTACAACAAGTGATTCATATAATTTTGGCCGACACGAAGTTCTTCACTCTTCAGAGCGACCCTTCAGTTGTGACGAGTGCGGAAAAAGCTGCAAACACTTGTCGCGTTTGTTGCAACACCAGATCAGTCATTGTTCAGATCGACTATTTAAATGCGACAAATGTGACTTCACTGCAAAGTGCCCAGAGAACTTCATACAGCACCTAACCTTTCACTCTTTACTGAGGGCATTTGAATGTAACTGCGGTGCAATTCCTCCAAAGAATCTAAACGAACATCAAATTAGTCACTCTTCAGACAGTACATTCAAATGCCAAGAGTGTGACTTCGTTGCAAAGTCCCGAAAGAAATTGAAGCAGCACCATATCCGCCACTACCCAAACAAGGCATTCAAGTGTGATAAATGTGATTTCAGTACAAATTACCCAACGAGCTTGAGGCAGCACCGAACCACTCACTCTTCGGAGAGACCGTTTAAATGTGACAAGTGTGACTTCTGTACAAAGTCCCTGAGTTACTTGAGACAGCATCAAATTTATCACTCTTCACTCAGGCCATTTAAGTGCGACAAGTGTGACTTCAGTTCAAAGTACGCTGGTTCCTTAAAGCATCATCAATTTTGTCACTCATCGGACAGACCGTTTAACTGTGACAAGTGCGATTACACAACAATGTACCCAAAGTCTTTGAAACGTCATCAAAACTGTCACATATAGATAGTTTAGATTTGTCAATTTACTATGAAGCATCACATTCCATTCATGGGCCTTTCATAGAGAGATGTGTTGCCGCTTAGCAATCAAGTCAAATCATTTCAAAGCAGAAAGTCAAAAAATTTTTCCTTCGTCAGAACAATGAATCAGATGGGACAGGCCCACACCAAATTGGTCCTTCGTTGGATTTATTGATCAGGTGTAACATTTAGGTAGTGGAAGACAAAACATGTCAGATGAACTTTTATTTTGAAAAAATAGGCAGATACTGTGCAAAATCCAGACAAATACTGGCATAAGCACAAAATGGGACCACTGAAATGGTCTATGTATGGGGATATAACTCACTCGGGACCATTTCAATGGTGTCATTTTGTGCAAAATGAAACATGGAAATGGTGCCTGGGTCAGGATTTTACCCACTCAGGGACCATTGAAATGGTGCAAAAAGGGAACATGGAAATGGTGCCTGGGTCAGGATTTTGCCCACACGGGGACCACTTCAATGGTCCCATTTTGTGCAAAATGGGAACATGGAAATGGTGCCTGCGTCAGGATTTTGCCCACACGGGGACCACTTCAATGGTCCCATTTTGTGCAAAATGTGAACATGGAAATGGTGCCTGTGTCAGGATTTTACCCACACATGGACCATTTCAATGGTCCCATTTTGTCCAAAATGGGAACATGGAAATGGTGCCTGTGTCAGGATTTTACTCACACATGGACCATTTTAATGGTCCCATTTTGTCCAAAATGGGAACATGGAAATGGTACCTGCGTCAGGATTTTACCCACACAGGGACCACTTCAATGGTCCCATTTTGTGTAAAATGGGACATGGAAAAGATGCATGCGCCAGGATTTTACCCACACGGGGACCATTTCAATAGTCTGATTTTGTGCAAAATGGGAACATGGAAATGGTGCCTGTGTCAGGATTTTACCCACACATGGACCGTTTCAATGGTCCCATTTTGTGCAAAATGGGAACATGGAAATGGTGCCTGTGTCAGGATTTTACCCACACAGGGACCACTTCAATGGTCCCATTTTGTGTAAAATGGGAACATGGAAATGGTGCATGCGTCAGGATTTTACCCACGCAGGGACCATTTCAGTGGTCACATTTTGTGCAAAATGGGAACATAAAAATGGTGCCAATGTCAGGAGTTTACCCACACATGGACCATTTGAATGGTCCCATTTTGTGCAAAATGGGAATGTGGAAATGGTGTCTGTGTCAGGATTTTACCCACTCAGAGACCATTTCAATGGTCCCATTTTGTGCAAAATAGGAACATGGAAATTGTGCCTGTGTCAGGATTTTACCCACACAGGGACCACTTCAATAGCCCAATTTTGTGCAAAATGGGAACATGGAAATGGCGCCTGTGTCAGAATTCTAGACACACAGGGACCATTTCAATGGTCCCATTTTGTGCAAAATGGATACATGGACATGGTGCCTGTGTCAGAATTTTACCCACACAGAGACCACTTCAATGGTCCCATTTTGTGCTCATGCCAGCATTTTTCTGGATTTTGCACAGCAATTGTCATAGGTTCCGAAATTATGGTTCATATCGACCTTTTCAGGCCGGAAGTTAATCTCAATTAAAAAATGCAAGGATCTTCAAGCCAACACATCCAGAGGCCGATGCCTTGAGTTAAATGAGATTAAAAAAAAATAAAAAGTAAAATCATGGAACGTATTGTAGTTTTTTTCTGCATTTTCACTTTTTTTTGTCCAGATGAGAGTCTCCGCTTGCCAGCAAGCTTGACGCATTTAAATTAATAGTTGGGCTCATTTAGTGGATTTTTCCTGTCTGACATCTTCTTCACACAGACCAGGAAAGAGAGGAATCACCTTTCTCTGGAATTGAGACGTTTGTATTGCTTAGCATGTAATCGTTGCAGTGTTTTTAATGAAAATCTGGGTTGGGGACGGCCTTTCATAATGCCAACATTCCCTTTCGTTTGATGTGATTAAATGATGTGATTAGATGATCGAGATGGTTGGAATAAAAAGAAAAGCGGCACGATAATCAAGCTTAGCAAAAGTGGGAAACAGTGTTGTGACGTGGATATCGGTTTTTCCAGCATGGCCACGCTGTTTGTTTTATTTTGTGGGGCATTGGTGCAGCACAGTATTAGCCATCTTCCAGGTAAATGGGGTTTGCCGCATGCCACGTGAATCTGAAAATTCAGTGTTCTGAATGCTTTTGGGTTGAAAAAGGTACAATTTTCTGGGGCTGCTCTCGACTTTGATCTGCTAAATGTTGGACTTTCAGTCGGAACTTGGAATTTATGTTTTGACCATTGAGAGTATTGGCAAGCCCACTAGACACGCGGCCAAAAGTGATTTGGAGAGACCTTAACTGGTTTGCTGAAGATCGTTGAGTAGAGGACCAGACTCACTGAGATCACGTTTCTGTCAGTCTCGCATGGAGGGCAGTGGATATCTGATTGGAAAGGAACTTCCGACAGCATCCAATAAAAATTACTGCATTTTGATTGGAAAACAGATCATTTCTAATTTCTATTGCAATGAAAAGAAAAAGTGCATATCCATCCAAAAGCACCATTCCATGGGAAATCCAGCATCAAAAACTGATCAACATTCGAACTGAGGTGTTCGAGCTAAGCCAGGACCAAACAACTTGATCTATGAAAAAGCTGCCCCTCTGCAAAAAAGCTAGAATGCGCAGCTCACGCAAAAAACAAACAGTAGAATGGTTGATCAAATCTTGCCACCGCCATCGGGCTCCCTCACATGTGGCAACTTGAACTGATGAAGTGTGAGGGGGAAATAGACAGAAACAAAGCTGGAATTTCTGGACGATCCTGTTATTGCTCAGAAGAGAATGCTCATGCCATGCATGTTGAGGCCAACACACCGTTGAGTCGAAACTGTAGGCTCAGACTTCGGCTTGCAACGCTCTTCACCAAAGCAGGTACATGCACTCACATCACTATTAAGGTGCTGTTCCATTATGTCATTTTTGACATCATTTTTATGCATCTTTATCATTAAATGACTGGCTGCCTCATAAGTTTGCAGGCCCAGTGCATTGTCCTTGAACAACGGCATGTCGTGCTCAACTGTCTCATAATGCTATTTTCGAAAAAAAAAACACGAAAAATAGATCTTTAACCAATCCTGCCTGGTGTCAACCTGCTGAGTGGTGTCAACGAACTGCATGTTGTCAATCTTCTGCACAGTGAAAACCTGTTGCGTGGTGTCTGCCAACAGGTGTAAAAAGGCCTTCGGAATTTTTCAAACGATTTTTCCAAGAGGGTCTTGTCCCGCCACGATTCGGAATCCATATTCACTGAAAAATTCCCTGGCGATTTGTTTGGAAATTTAGCGCGCGTGCCCTGCCATCTGTTCAAACTGTTCGGCTTCAGTGCAATTTTCGTGGAGAATTTCATTTTTACTGCCATCTGTGAATTTCACAGGAAATCTCTTTTCTGCGCCCATCACCATCTATGAACCGCAAAGTGCGCCAAATTTTTAATGGGACCCTGTGCCCTTCAGGGGCAAAATTTCGAAATAATGGCTCGATAAAACCCAGATAATGGTTCCGTGCGTTTGCTATCTAAATTTGGGCGAAATCGGCTTTGCGGATCGGCGGAAATCGTCTTAACAAAAAAATTGGGAAAATTCCCGGAAAAATTGAGAAAATTCCCAGCAAGTTTCCCAGGAAATTTCCTGGGAAAACTGGGAAATTTTCCGGGAAAAATCACTTGGGAAATTTCCCGGGAAATTTCCCAATATTTTGGGAAATTTCCCAATATTTTGGGAAATTTCCCTGACTTGTAACACTAGACGTGGCCTCTCTGTAGTGGAACCTGCCAAGCCTCTGTTTTGGACCTGGAGATTGGTGTTTTTCACGTGCGCAGGGCGGTGCTGCGCACGGGACCTGCTGCGAAACGTCCCATCCGAAGGACGAGGGTCTTTGACCACTAAGCCCCTAAAAGCAGCACCACTAGAGGTACAAATGAATAGTGGTTCCCCAACGTGATGACTTACGATACAATGTTTCTCACCATTTCCATGGGATTCGAAGATTACTTCACTTACATTTTTCCGGGGGCGTTACCCATATTTGATAACAAAACTGGTATGGTTGATCAAATCAGTTCGAATGTTGATTAGTTTTTCAGGCTGAATTATCCACGGAATGGTGCTAAAATGCAATTTTTCTTTTTCAGCACCCGTATTTGTCGGGAATGAACCACACAAACGCCGTAGAACACGAAACACAAAAACATACACAATGACAGAATAAAACTCTTGCAAAAACACAAAAATCATGCATAAGCAAGTCCCAATTTTGAAAGTCAGTCACGATCCGCAGCTTTGGTGCCAGTGCACGACCATCTCTCACAAACAGAAACATAAATTTGGAATAGCAATCGCCTGTTCAGATTTGTTGTCGGTTCTTTGGGTGGTCCTGTTCACTGGAAAACACCAACTCTGTGTTGGAATTGGATTGGTAAGGATGGGAGACAGAAAGCTGCTGATACCTTCCGATGCTTGCCTCCACAGTCCAATGAAATTAACGGATGTTAAGCTGTGTTTACTTTTTTGGAAAAAAGTCACTTCTTCCTGAACTGTGTGTGGTTTGTATCGAGTAACAAGCAGCCACACCGACATGTTCACATCTCGTATTCAACAATGGACGTTGATTTCAACAGAAGAACCTGAAGAACTTTTCTTCAGAAATTAAGAGTGGTGCAGCACTGGAAAAGTCGGGGATGCCCGAAATTTTTTCAACCAAATTAAAACTGTCAGGGGTGCCCAAAGTGCCTTGGAATTATTTTAGGTGAAAGAATTATGCCGAAAGCGGTGAAAGCTTTGGGTATTCTGCCGCAAAAACACGGGAATAATGAAACTAAAAAGTACGAGCACACCCCCTCTTCGCATCACTGACAACAGCACCAAACTGTGTCCTTGCAATGGAATGATAATTGGGTGTTCATTCTTATGGAAAGCCACAGCCATGCTCAGGTTGAGATGTGCTTTGTTGAAATGGCAAATGTCTTCTTTGACACTCATTCTTCAAGTACTTCATGCATTGAATTACGTGTAATAACGACTCACTCTCGTAGCGACTCACTCTTGTCAGCTGATTTTCGAGGCTGTCAGACATATAAAGGGGTGTTCACAGTGCTGGATTCAGCAACAAGCAATGCTTATTGGCCTCACGCCTCAAATGGGCTCTGTCTGCCAGGACATTTCCTTTTTCATTGGCCCATCAGGTTAGAATCGGTAACTCAAGGTATGCTTAACTTTTACAGATTTACCACATCTGCAACTATAAAGTCATCTTCAAGCATTCTATGAGATCTCCTGGGCTTTTGTGTCAGCAATAGTTTGCAAATTTATTCTGTACAGCCAAAGAATGCATCTCGGAGATTCCTTCCTTGTGAACAATGAGCGAAGTTCAACCCAAATGCACCTCTAATACACTGATGGTTGCAATATGGCCTTCTAAAATGTCATTATTTTACTCTCCCAGCTATTCCATCTTGCAAAAATTACACGTTTTAATGAGTCAAACATAGGAACGGAAATACCAAGAAATACCAAGCAACACAAGCTTCCATTGTACAGGGTGGTCCAAAAGTCCCTGAGCAGGCGTTTTGTTAGTCGTGTGGATGGCTGTTTGGATGCCGTCGTGTTCCACCGCAGAGTGGTTGGAGTTAGCGTGGTGAATGCATTCCTGATCGATGCTTTTTAATTGGTTGTTGTTGTTGTAGCGGTGAGTTTCGACCCGCTCCTTTATGATGCCCCACAAGGAATTATCACAGGTTGTGAGGTCAGGGCCGCAAGGTGGCCAGTCCAAGGGCGCAGGGAGAGCTGCTGATACTCGTCCGACCCATCTTCCTGGCATCAGGACTTCGTTCAGGAATTCACGGACCTGCAGTCCGTGGTGAGCTGGTGCCCCATCCTGTTGTAACCAGGCTTTCTGCAGTAAATTCCGGTTTCGGAATTCTGAAATGAACCATTCTCTCAACATGGCGAGGTACATTTGTTGATTCACGGTCGCTTCAAAAAAATACGGGCCGATGCAAACGTTGTAGCTCATGGGCGTTCATGGCATCACATGTGGAGGATTGGAATATGGAACACAGAAATCAGCAAAAACACGCCAAACAAATGGGTGCTCAGGGACTTTTGGACCACCCTGTAGATTCCAATTGAAAAAGTTCTTGGATCTAAACGCCAAGGTTCCTTTTTGAGCAAATCTGCAGCAGTACCCATAGCCATGACACATGCAAAAAGGAAAACCTAGCAATCCCTTGTTGAACTTCACTGTTTGCTTTTACTATTTTGCCCCCACCACATGGAACTCTATCCCGCTTGATATTCGAAGCTCTCCAAAAGTTTTGAAATTCAAAAAGAAACTTCTGGTTTTGATTTGCCACAGTATTGATGGTTTTGATTCCACTTTAAACTAGTTTATCTTGTATCTTGAGTTACTCAATTTGTAAATTTCTTCTTTTGGTGGTTGACTGCAAGAAAACACGGAAATTTTAACTCTGCTGGGTTAACATCTGTTGTGTCAGTCGATATATTGTCCCGGTCTGTGGTTTTTTTTATCTGTGTAATAAATGACGAAATGAATGTATGACAATATTTTACGCAAAGAGAGCCAGGCCCAATCCATTTCGCCAAAAGTTCACACGAACATGCAAGTATGCACATTTCAACGCCCGGTGTACGTCAGGATATTTTTTGTCAATAAATGTTCCGATCCCCCTGGAAAAATTTCACACAGTTCTTGCCTACCTGCGAAATTACAGGATCAGTGCAGTGCAGCTGATGGAAGTTTAACTTCAGAATCTCCCCTTATTAAACATGCCCTTCGAAAATTTCTTTTGCTTTTTTGGCAACAAACAAAAATAAGGCCTCCGAACAGAACATCACACTCCTAATTGGGACCAACACCATTCAGTTTTTGCCATTTGTGAGTGGCACAGTTTTGTTTACATAATGGCCACTCCTGAGTTGCATCGTTCTGAACATGTCTAGTTGTTTTTTACTAACCACAGACTCCTTCGGGTGTATTGATTGCACAAGCGATGAAGCGTTGATCATCCCGTAATTTAAACATTTGGGAATGGAACGTCTTCCTTGGGCACCCGTGGGCAGAAAGCCCACTGGGTTTCCGCCAAGCCAAACCTTTAGAATCGGCAGTTTCGATCCAATGATTGATTTTGAGGATCGAGATTTCCATCACTTTTCTTCGATTTCAAGTGAACTGTTTTAGCAGGTTACAAGTTCCAAATATTTTGAAACAATCCAGCTTGAACCTTTACTGCTCAAATTTCATCAGTGCTGCTGGAAGAAATGGATCCTGATAACCCCATAGGCTCATATGAAGACCAGGTGTCACCGAGCCGGTCCAGCTGAAAAATGAAACTGAGCTGCAAAATACAAAAACTAATTTTCCAGTTAGGATTTAATAAGGCAGTGAACTTTGCATTCTGATTGATGTTATCTGCACTGAATAATCAGCCTCAGTCAGCAGGCTGCATCACGCCCCACTCCACTGCGTCTGTCATGTCATCATGTCAGCATGTATGCTTGTAAGGTTTCAATGTGGAAACGGTGAAACTTTGTGGCAACTGGCATGTATTGTTGAAAATAAGAACAGTGAACGACGGTGTGGACGAATCTGAAAACGGCAACCTGACACAACCTGCTTCGCTTCAGGAGCAAGTGGGCATGCACGGGGGATGACTGGAGACATCTCGCCTGACAAAAATCCAACTGCTTTTTCATTCGTACAACTTCATTCTGGGGACGTCGATGACGACATCGACTTTTACAGGCGGCCTTGGCAAACGATCTTTTCTCATCTGCATAAAGCACAATAAAATCTTACCAGCTTCTATTTTCAATCAATGTTCGCAGCTAACACACAATTTTGTTTTATTCAAGATAATCAGACATCTAATGCACAATCTAATGGCCGATACGCTTATAATCAGACATAACATGTCCGATAATCAGACATCTAATGCAAATCTAATGTCCGATACGCTTATTGTAGATGTGCTACATGAAAGACCAAGCCGTCGTTTTTGGGTTGTATTTTTTTTTTTTTTTTTTTGTTTATGATTTTAAAAGTCAAGATTAGTCGCTGCAGTGCTGAGGCATTTGTGCTACAACTTCGAATAAGCAAGACGTTATTTATTGACCAAGGACGATAAATTTGGATCAATTTCGCCTCACTTCTCCCTCTCATGAGATCAACTTCATCATGCAACCACATCAGCAACAATGCTGTTCACTTCTGAGCTAATATGAGCAGACGACAGGATCGAAATGGGTGCATTCGATTTTTCCTGGATGAGTAGTTGAAAATGAACCAATTGGAGCAGTTTTCCGAGTTGAAAGCTTGTTCATTTTGCAGCTGATTCATCAGAGATGGCGGGAACAGGAAGGGTCATCTATTTCTAAATCGCTGAGTCAATTGCCATTGTGTCCTGAGTCTTCTATTGCTCTGAAGAGAATGGCATTCTTGCTGATGATATCATCATCGATGGATGGTGGCTTTATGCAAGGGCAATAACTCATTGTTCCGTAGAGCTAATTCAGACCTGTTGAAAGCCCAGAATGGATCAGATTGTCACCGTTATATGCAGTTCACTGGATCTTCCCGGAATTTGAGGGATATCCCTCTTCCATCGTCCAGCTGAAGCAGTCTTGTGCCCCAATTATGCGAAAAACCTCCTCTTTTCGGGTTTTTTTTTTCTTCGAAGGAATCCGGATCAAACAAAAACAGCAATAGCTTAAAACCGCATCCTCATTACCCTCTTTCTCTTCATTTTGAATGGTGGAAGAACTTCTTCCGAAACGTTCAAGATAAAAAAAAAAATCCTAAAAATGTAAACAAGATTAAAAGGTTCGCTTCCAGGGAAGCCATGGTTTTGTCTTTTGCGTTGCAGAAACTTTGGAAGTGATTTCCAGCACAATTGTAAAAACTACATAACCAGAAAGTTCGGCAAAATGATCAAATTAAAAGTGGCATGTGTGGAAGATATGAGATGAGTGGTGAGGACTGAGGAGAGTGAGTCATGTCAACTTTGGTGCGATGAAAACGGTAAGCAATTTCCGATGATGATTGGATTTCTCTAAATATCTGTTGGAAGTTTTCAACCAAAATAGAATGTCATCCGAACTCAATTTCTGTTCAGTTTGCTCTTTGCACCCAAACTGGCACATGATAGGCTTCTGAGAGGAGAGACAAACATTGGTGATCCAAAATTCCTGGGAAGGAATTGAACTATGGAAAACACCTGTTGGGAAATATCTAAAAAATTATTGCAATGTATTCAAGGATAACAAAAATACACACGTGTGCTGCGTAAGTTTTCTACATTCACATGAAGCGCAGTAGGTATTACACGAGGTAATGACTTGCGGATTAGGCAGTTTTTCCTGTTTTTGTATAGGTGTACCCTTGGGAAAAGGTCAGGGGTAGCCTTGGCCGAAAGCTAGGGGTTAAACTAACCTCTTGAGCATCTCTGGTTGCAGTGATAAGAAGCAGAGGTACGTGTACGGCCGTATACCTAACTTCCACTCACACACATCGACGTTTCAACATAGCAGTCAATTTAGCATATGGATGAACGCTTTCCAGCAATAGAAAAAGAATAGCGTTGTGGATAGAAATTAAAGTTTCACAACACCAATCTACCCAACAAATTGGTTGCTGTTTTGTAGCTTTGAGTGTGAATGCCAATGTAAGGTCGGGCTGATGGTGAAGGTAAACAATCAGGGGAAGAATTTCGGAAGCTTTGATTCAATTCGCAAAGCGAATTGACGTTGCCATGGAAACCGTTCAATTTGTTTTCCGACTGACGGATGATGTGAAAAGATGCCCGAATAAAACCGAAATGAGCGGTCGAATTGCTTCCACGTTTTCAAGAGTTGCAACCATTTTCCGTGATCGTCTTTTTTTATTTTTCGCAATGATGAGTTGTTAGATGATTAAAATGCTCAAATATGCGCTTTATTCATTCGCAAATGGATGAATTAGGCAGCTTTTTGATGAGGGCAGTGAAGGAGACATAATTGCATAGAATAAAATGTTTACATTTTGAACCGACGGAAAAGAAAAAATCAATCAGAGGTTTCATAAATAACAGAAAAATCCCAATTTGGTTCAATTTTTGATCATTGTTTCGAGTTATTCTAATAGAAGAAGAAGAAGCTTTATTTTATTTGAATTTCAAATTTGCAAATGACAATAATTGAACAAAACATGAGTGAATAAAAGTAATCAATTTTAACAATAGGTATGGATTAAACACTCAAATTTTGAAAGAAGGCGCAAAAGCTATTTGAAAATTCCCATGTGTATTTGAAACGAGCTCAGGGGTCCCCAACAGCAAAATAATGCTGGTTCAAAACAGGGTCCCCCATATGAAAACTGCAATCAGAATAACTGTGTGATGGAAATAATTGCAAGATAGCTGCAAATTGAAAGGTAGCAATCTTAATATTTCTTCTAATGGTTAGAAGAACCGATATTTGCAACCGATATTTGTGTTTGAAAATGCTTAAGGTTCGAGAGTTTCTAATTTCCAATGTAATTTTGTTCCAAATGGCAGGGCCTGAAAATGTAAAACTCTTCTGGCCAATGGAAGTACGGAAGGTCTCAATTTGTAACTGGTTTTGAACAGATGTACGAGTTGAGTAGCCATGATCAACAACCTTAAAGTCAAAATTGTAGCCATGAATGGTTCTGTTGTTCATTTGGTACATCAATATGCCAATTTGAAACTCGTAAATATCTTTTATTCTCATAAGACGTAGCCTCTCAAAAAGAATAGCAGTGTGCTCATAGAAGCCAGAGAAAGTGATTATCCTCACAAATTTTTTTTGCAGCAAAAGGAGAGGCTTCAAATTTGTCTCTTCAAACTTCAATGCAATAAATCAGATGTGGAAATATGACAGAGTAGTACAATTGTTTAAGGATAAACTGTGGAAACATGTAGCGAAGTTTACAAAAAATTCCAAGCCAGATAGAGCACTTTTTAACAACACTGCTTACATGTGCCTTCCAGGTTAAATGCTTGTCCAGTATTAAACCCAAATATTTAATTTCATCAGCATACGGCAACTTTACGCTATCAATTGTCAGAGATATTGTCATTGTGGGAAGTTTGTTTTGTGGAGAATGAAAAAATATTGATTTGGACTTCGCTATGTTTAAGGAAAGTTTATTCACTTTCAGCCATGAATTTAGCCTCTGAAGATCAGAGTTTATTTTCTCAATTTCTGCATTTATATCTGTTTCTTCACAGAACCTGAACACGGTAGTGTCGTCAGCATACAAAAATGCTTCACAATGTTGAAACACTTGTGAATATCGTTGATATATATAAGAAACAACAGGGGACCTAGTACACTGCCTTGAGGTACACCACATGATATCTTACGGAAGTCAGAATAGACATTTCCAGAAAATGAACATTGCTCCCTCTCTTCTAAGTAGCTTTGCAGGAGCTGAAGTGGTACACCTCTCACACCATAAGCTTCAAGTTTTTGCAGAAGAATAGAATGATTAACAGTGTCAAATGCTTTGCAGAGATCAATAAAGATTCCAATGACATGGTGCTTTCTATCAAAACATCGCAATAAACGATCCGCTATTGTTATCAGAGCTGTTTTCGTTGAAAGTCCTTTTAAAAAACCATACTGATTTTTGTGTATGAGATTCTGAGCCACAAAATAATTCTCTAAGCGCTTGGCAATCACCTTTTCAAAAATTTTGCTCAGTGCAGGCAAGATGGATATGGGGCGGTAATTGCTGATTTGCTGAGTGTCACCCGTTTATAAAGTGGTAGTACCTTTGCTTTTTTCAAGTAACCTGGAAACACACCACTGGACAAGGATAGATTTACAATATAACTGATGTGCCACAACAAAATCAACAGAAAGTTTCAAAACATTGCTGCTCAAACCGTCAACACCGATAGCCTTGTTGTGCTTTAGATCCATTATTAGCTTCCTGACTACTGATGGGTGTTTTTAAAATGCATGGTTAGGATAGGATGAGGTTTCAGATATGAGTGAGAAAGATCTATCTGGTCATGGTTTTTGAGCAAGATTATCTCTTGCCAGTTGCGTTATTTTGTGGCCAATTTTTCACAATACTGACAAAAAATCATTAAATTCATTTAAAATGGTTTTGTGTGTCAGAGATAACAGAATCATTTGCAACAACTTGTTTGGGTAGCCCTGCAGAAGATGCCTTTTTGTTAAGAGCTTGGTTTATCATTTTCCAAGTTTCCTTCTGATTACCAGAAGAATTAACAATCCCATTCAGAAAAAAACCGTTTCTCAGCAGCTCTTTGCGCGTGTGATATTTCAATTTCAAATCTTCATTAAAAGGGTTCCTCTTCATCCGTTTGAAGTAATCATCTTTTCTTTTAATGGATTGCAATCGCCCAAAGGTTAACCACGGTTGCTTGATCATTCTGTATCGTGAGTGAGAGCCTCTATTGTACCCTCTCACATTAACATCTGAATCCCTTTGAATGTGTGTGGCCTTACGGATTGCAGTAGTTAAAATCGAGTAAAATATATCCATAGCCAGGTTGACATCTGTGCAGGCATACACTGGTCCAAAACTAAAAGTTGGCAGCACACGTAACAGCTTCTCCTTATCGAATTTAGCGGGAAATCTATAATTGTCCTTTTGTCTGAAATTGCCCGCAATGTCAGAAAGCAGTGCGAAAGTCATTTTATGGTCAGAAATGTCATTATCGAGCGTTCCAGAGTTTACAAACACATCACCCGAATTGGAAAAAATGTGGTCTATGCAAGTGGCAGAATGAGAACTGTCCCGTGTGCTGATATTAATCAAGGATTTGAAAGAAAAGCTAGAAAAACAGTTTAAGTAAGGGTGAGCATTATTACTGAGCAAATCGATATTCATATCACCCATGATCAAACACATTCTCTCCTCAGATATTTTACTAAGAAGTACACTAAGCGAATCACAGAAAGTTTGTGAATTCGAGTTTGGAGGGCGATAGACAATTCCAAGCACCACGGTTTTACATTTGTCCCTCAAACAAGGCAGAGTGACATCGTTCATATCCAACTCAATCCACAACGTTTCTGCCTCAGCTATTGCCATGTCCTCCCTTACCTTATATGATAGTAAATTTTCTGAAATAAAGACTCCCACCCCACCAGATCGGCGTTTCTGATTATTGCGATTTCGTGTTTCAAATATGAATCCAGGAAGACCATAAAATTGTTTCTCCATATCTGAAATAAAGTGCGTTTCAGTTACAAAGGCAAATATCAAAAGCAAAATCAAGAGCAGACAAATAATTTCGGAAAGTGGAATAATTGGTACCAAAACCATTAATATTCCAATTTAGACAAGAAAAGCATTTTCTATGCTCCGTCTGGCACTTAAATTTACATGAAAATAAAATTCTTCCGCTGTATAGGATGAGCAGCATAAAAAATTTTGTTGGATAGGAACATCGATTTGATTCATGGTGTCAAGTTAAAAGTAACAAAATAAAAACTTATCCAATGAAATTAACAGATTTTAGAGAGATCAGACTCAGTGTTTATGGTGATGACTCTGGATCCTTCGGCTATCCTCGCCAAAATCTTTCCCTCTTGGGTCCAAACGAATTTCCAACTGCACTCCTTCTTCTTGGCAATGGCTTTGCCAAGAAGCCACTTCCGTGCTGAAGTCAGGTGCTCATTTACGTAGACTGGGGTCGATGACTGGAAACCAAATGAGCTCGCCTGCAGCTGTTTCTTCTTCAGACGGGCAGCAGCCAGAAACTTGGATTTCATGCGTCTGTTGAAGAAACGCACAACAAGTGGCATTTCCCGATTTTCTGATCGAGTTGGAACACGGTGAGCCGCTTCGGTGTCCCGCACCACTTCGAATGTCACTTCCAGAACATCAGCCAGCTTCTGCACAATTGCATCGGGGTTTTCACCAGCTCTGACAGGAATGCCAGTAATCTCGATATTTTGACGTCAAGAGTACTGGCTCGCTTCTTCACTTTCCTTCTGCAGTTGCTGCACCTTACGACGCTCCACCATCAGTTCTTCAGAAAGTGAAGAGTTCTCTGCACAAAGCTCCTTGACCTTGACATTCAGAGCTTTTACCTCGGACCTGGCATCATCATTGAAGTCAACATTCCCTGAAGGGATGCCTCCAACACTTCCAAGCGCTGGCGAAATGGCTCCATGGAAGCTTCCGCTATTTCTTTGAAGTGATTGATTAGATCACTTCTCAGTTCAGCTCGGAAGGAAGCCAACTTCTTATCTAATGCCGCAGAGACTGCCTTTTCCACTGCAACTTTGATATCTTTGACAGCAGGCATCATGCACACAAGCTTGGTTACCAGTATTGTTGATGGCACCTCCAACAGATATAATCATGTGGGGCTAGTCAGGCCCCTGAAACCTAAGCTTGACAAGTTGCAACCTCAAAGAAACAATGTTTCACATCATCATGTTTATCATCTTGCAAAGAGCAAAGTCTATGTAAAACTGTTCAATCGCATAGAATAAAAGTTTCACATTTTTGAACCGATCGCAGAGAAAAATGAATCAGCTATTCGTTTCCATAAATGATTGAAAAATTCGAAATTTGAGCTAAATTCGTTGAAAACTTTTTGAGTTACCGATTTCCATCGAAAATCGACGATTTAAAACAGGGCTTGTGTTTTCAGTTTCCGGGTAAAAATAACATTTTCTCTTAGCAGACGACGCATTCGCGTCTGCAAAAGACAAAACAAAAAGATAAGGAAGGACACCATTGAAGGTTTTGAAGCATTGCTGAAATGCCAAGCTCTCTTTTTTCTACATTTCATCAAACCAAACAGATGACCTATAAACGACTGATAGTTTTCCAATTTTAGAGATTTTCTTTTTTTGCTGCACGTTCTGACTGTGTGAAAAGATGTTGTGTCGCTGCAATAAGCATAGAAAGGTCAACGTCTTCATGGATTCTTGCAACCTCAGCATCATTTGAAAAGACGCTTTCAACATTGATCTTCCACATTTACAGCGGTGAAGTACAATGTTTATTTTTGTTTTTTAAAAATTTTAATTTTGTATCCAAAATCGATTTAAAACCATCAGCATGTCTATTTTGCCAACGGTCGCATCGGGCTATAAAACTTTCGTTTTTTTTTTCGTTTTTTTTTTTCAGTGACAGGTGAACAGTTTTCATATAATCTATCTGCGTTATCTGATCGCAAGGGTGTGTGGACTGAATATTTCATGCACTGAAATCCCCTTACCGTTTTTAACTCCAAATGGAGTCAACAAAGGTGAAAATGGAGCCAGACTCTGGCAAGATAGTTCCAAAAATCAGTGATGTGTGCTCAATTGGTCCTGCATTGAAAGAGGAATTTGTTGTCGATATGAAATTGGAAGTAGAAGCTGATGATAACAAAGACGATTCCAGTTTCTCAGAGTTGCTGCATTCGTCAATTGATGAGAAGAGTCCGTTTGGTGATCTTGCTTGTGATGTGGTCTGTTACCAGGATGTAAAGATAGAGTCAGAACTCTCTGACAGAAAGGTCGCCACATCACAAGAAGGTGTCAGATGGCATGTTGATTATACGTTCCTGGAAGTTGAGGATGGAAATTTTCAGATGGAAGATTACAAAGGCTTTGCTGAAACAAAAATCGATCCTTTGTTACCTGATTCAGACAAAACAGGCACCACAGGTCAGGGTTGTTTTGGTGACTGTTTTAATTCATAATTGGAAGTTTTTGCCTGCATTTCATCCACAATGTCAAAATCAATGTTGCCGAAATTACATTTTTATGCATCTCCAAGCCTTCTCAACACGATTATCTCTAACTTGTAAAATTTTTCGGATGGTCCACACACATCAATCTTCATTTTTTCGGTTGTTGCATAAAAGGGACGCTGTGGTTGGTGAAGATGGTAAAGCAGACTTAGCACCAAAACTCAGGAAAGCATCATCCTAGAGCCTCTAGACTAGCTTGATCAAGGTGATTGATGATGAGTGACACAGGGTGGTGCCAAAATAAATCTCTTGGTCTTTTATTTTTTTTACAGGAGATGACACTAATCTCGTCAGCCTTATTAAAATATCTCAAAGTGTCGTGTTTCTTTTGCTGGAGAAACGTAACTGTGGCTTTGAGTTCGATGAAACGGAGAGTTACCAGATCGTAACGTTGTTGTTTGTTGGTTTTTTCTCTAATAAATAGCAAGTTATTTTGAGCAAGCAATAACGTGGACAGAAGCATTATTTCTATCCTTCTGTCGCCATTTGCCAATATCCACAATGAATTTGAATTAAGATTTCTTGTTTTGAGCAAAATCATTGCCAAATCTCACTTTTGCCTTTCGATAATGTGACATTTCTGAAAGAAAGCTATGATTTTTGGGGAATTTGCTCAAATTCAAACACCTCTGGTTTTTGAAATTTTGTCTTTTATGTGAGAAAAAAAATCGACAACCTCAAACCTGACAAAAGCCAAAAGCTACGCTTCTTGGGGAAATATTCTACAAGTCTAAGAAATCATATTTCTGGGAAACTCATCACCAGACCTCATTGCAGGCTTTGGCAATGCATTGCTAACATTTTGTAGTTATTTTCATATAAAAGAGCAATAAGAGCATGTGCCGGGCATTTGTGTTTACCGTATGGTTTTTGTCGCATGTTGATTCCCCCCGATAAGGCCTACCCACCAGTTTCGCTGACATTGGGATGAGCTCTTCTGTCTCTGGAGTTCGTTATCACCGGACGATTTTTCCGATTTCATCATTTTAGGAAGTCCATCAAGATCGGATGCACCATGTCATGTCTTCTATCCAGAATTACCTTATGGTTTGAAGAAACATCTGCAGAGTTCAGATGCTGTGGGTGAACCATTCAAGTGTGAGGAGTGCAGCTACACGACAAAGTTTTCACGCAATTTACGTCGACACCAAGTCATCCATTCTTCAGAACGACCCATCAAGTGTGACAAGTGTGATCACAGTTTCAAACACCTGTGGCATTTGCAACAGCACAAAGCCAGTCACTCGTCAGAGAGACAATTTAAATGTGACAAGTGTGACTTCAGCACAAATCACCAAAGAAGCCTTAAAAAGCATCGAACCAATCACTCTTTAGATAGACTATTTAAATGTGACAACTGTGACTTCAGTACAAAGTTCCCAAAGAGCTTGAAAGAACATCAAATACGTCACTTGTCGGACAGACCATATAAATGTGAAAAGTGTCATTACAGTGCAGCATGTCTGAAGGACCTCAAGCGGCATCAGATTTGTCATTCTTCAGAGAAGCAATTTAAATGTGACAATTGTGACTATTGTACAAAAACCCCAAAGTACTTGAAACAGCATCAAAGCATTCATTCTTCACTCAGGTCATTCAAATGTGACAAGTGCGAATACAGTGCAGTGCATCCAAGGAATCTAAAACAACATAAAAAATGTCACGATTCGGAAAAGCCATATAAATGTGATAAGTGCAACTATGCTGCAAATTCTGCAGGGAAAGTGAGGCAGCATCAAATCCGCCACTCTTCACATAGACAATTTAAATGTGACAAGTGTGATTTCACGACAAAGTACCCAAAGTGCCTGAAACAACATCAAATCCGTCACTCTTCCGACAGACCATATAAATGTGAAAAGTGTGATTACAGTGCACCTTGTCTGTGGGAAATCAAGCGGCATCAGATTTGTCATTCTTCAGAGAAGCAATTTAAATGTGACAATTGTGACTATTGTACAAAGTTCCTAAAGTACTTGAAACAGCATCAAAGCATTCATTCTTCACTCAGATCATTTAAATGTGACAAAGTATGATTAGAGTGCAGTGCGTCTGGGGAACCTCAGGAAGCATCAACTTTGTCACTCTTCGGAGAAGCCATCTAAATGTGACAAGTGTAACTATGCTGTAAAATGCTTAGGTAAGGAATTTGAGGCGGGATCATATCCTTCACTCTTCAGACATACCATTTAACTGTGACAAGTAAGACTTCAATTCAAAGTTCCCAAATGCCTTGAAGCGTCATCAAAACCGTTACTTCTTTTATTTGGTCACTTTACTGTGTTGAATCACATGGGCCTTTAATAGCTGGACTTGTTGCTGCTTCTCAAACAAATCAAAGCTAATTTTTTTCAGGTAGGCCTACTCCAAATTAGTCCTTCGTTAGAACAAAGGATTTGGTGTGTTTTGTGAGAATACAATGTTTTCAGTGCAAGCACAAATTTTTTGAGTTTTCGTTTCTGCCCAATTTGGGTCTCATTTGCGTTGGCGATGAGGGGTCGCCCCACTTTTTGCTGCTGGCTCTGGGACCCCGCAGTTTATAATTAAAATGCTGATGAGTTCACAAAAGAATTGTGCTGTTGATTCGAATATTGTTTGGAGTATGAAAATAATAATACGACTCTTTAAATTCTTTTTATGTGTTTCTGATACACGCATTTCTCAGCAATTTTTTCCTTTCACCACTTCTCAAAACTGATCAACATCAACATTCTTTGTTCTTCTTTCCTTTTCTCAAAATTTCTTTGCAATTTTTCGCCTTCTCAAGTTCTCAACATTAATTTTGCCTCATTCCATAACAATTGACATCTGTTTTTCTTGGGAAGGAATGCTTTGTGCAAAATTAGATGTCGTTCACAATTTCATTTGAATTAAAGTTTACGCTACAAAGGGGAGTGGTCATTCAGACGATGTGCGATCTGATTTCATCTACACAAGCAGGTGAAATGCCCTTTGTGTGAAAGGGCGTTACGGCTCTTTTTCCAAAACTTTAATCACAGGGTGACGCTAAAAGGGTACGCTACAAAGGGGAGTGGTCATTCAGACGATGTGCGATCTGATTTCATCTACACAAGCAGGTGAAATGCCCTTTGTGTGAAAGGGCGTTACGGCTCTTTTTCCAAAACTTTAATCACAGGGTGACGCTAAAAGGGTACGGCACACATTTTTAAAATATTCAATTTGACCAACGCTTGGGGCGTTCTAGACCAACAGAAACACCACTCAATTTGATGTGAGCTGTTTGGCGACGTGGACCGCATTTTTTACAGGATGCGTTTTGGTGAAGTAAGCAGAAATCTTCGCAAAAATTGAATTGTCTGAATTTGCCTCCAATCTGCGTGAACTTCCTCTTTTGACCACAAAAAGATCAAACTCTTCTCTGTTGTTGATTGCTGGTGGGGTTGGTTGGGTTGTTCGGGTTGGGTTGTTCGGCAAAAGATCGGCCAGATACCACAAAAATGCAATGTGCCAGATTTTAGTTTGAGGAATCAGTCATTGATTTCAGCCTACTTGTTTGAGGGATGCAATTCTTTGAACTGTGACACAACTGATATGTTTTGTATGAGAAATTAAAATCATAAAAGACGTTTAGACCCTTTTTAATGTCTTTTTCTTCTGCATTTTTGCTGTTTTCTCCAATCTCACCAAAACTCACCAGCATTTCATTTTCTTGCTATTTATCAAATGCAAGGTCGGTAAACGTATAAAAGGAGGTCGTCTCAATGGAGGATATTCCGAGTCGTGTTGTGATTGGTTGTTGAGTTGTGACGTAATTGGTGGAAAAGGCAACCAACACAGATTTTTGCGGTGGCTGTCAGGTTTTTCAACAAAATCATTTTCGATTGTGTTAAAAACGCACTTTTGCGGCATGCACTTGGTTGTTTTGTTTGAAAAAATGAACCATTGCGGGAACAGGTGCCACTTGGAGGACAGAGGCATGAAGGTGGGCACGACAGGTGACATCTGATCAAAAGCCGGAACGATTTGCGAAGACATTTCAGGTGAGAGAGTTAGTTCTTTTTGATTCTTCGGCATGTGCAGTTGGTTAGTGCGTCTGAAATTTTGCTATATGGTTGATTGGAAGGTCGTGGGTTCAAATACCGGAGTAGCCAATTTTTTTCTAAACGTAGCAGAAGTGAAAATGAAGTGAAATTTTTGGCTAGATCATGCAAAAGATGCGTGGTTCTCCAAGTCCACTTTCAAAATCTGTGAGTACTACGACCAGATTGTAACTCTGACATGAAAAGAAATTCTTCGCGCCGGTTCCAAACGCGATGATCAACGAAAATAGAAAAGAGAAAAACACGTGATGCCCTTTTTGGTCATCGATATTGTAAATAGGTACCTGGATTGATGGAACCCCGTATCGTAATCTCATCACAGCAACACCGGCACATGATGAGATCCATGCTTTCACGAGGAGAATTCATCACATGGACCTCGCCTCGACGGTTACCACTGTCTCCCCCACACGACCACTTTTTGGGCACAAATTCTGCCCAGTGCGGAAAATCGCTCAATTCTGCGTCGTCATTGCCAGTGAAAGAACTGTTAGGCATGAAATCCAGTTCTGTGAAAGAAAGAAGGAAACAGAAAATATGGCAGTGCGCAGTTGCCCACTCCAAAATCAAGATAGAAAATTGAAAGCCGATCACAGCAGTTGTCGTTTTGGTGCTCCGATGGATGCATGTTTACCTGGGCGCAAACTGACTTGGAATTTCCAGCAAGGACAATAATTTACTGTTATATTGGCTGAAAAGCAAGACAAAAGCCAAACAACATCAACAGAACATGACAGGCCACTGCCCTGTAGCAGGGCATCTGCTGTGGCAAGGCCGCAGCTGCGGTGGCAACTCACCGGAAGAGCAAAATATAGGTACCCCTGCAATTAGCGGATGTCTCCAGCATCCTCCAATGACGTCACATTTTTGGCATCTCAAGGCCTTCGAGATTGCTGTTTTCCCATTGAGACGACCTCCTTTAAAACGCGTTCACCGATCTTAATCAAATGTACATATTCGGGGTCTTCGCCCCCTGCGGCATTCAGCCGCCAACCCTCTGTCTACGCTACGCGGCCCTAAGCATCTTGAGCATCACTTTGGCACTTGAGCTGAGCACCACTCTTGAGCATCACTTTTATTAACCCTCATATTAGTGGGTTCCCAAGTGAATGGTGCAGAGATAATAGTTACGGGTTAAAAAAGTTGCCCGAATTTTGAAAACGCCGAAAATCACTGGCAAAAATGGCAGTTTTCAGATGTTCCCTGTTATCAGCGACAAAAACTGTCTTGTTGAAAGGCATTGAGAGACCAGATTGTCACTGTGCTGAATATACAGTTCACTGGATTTTCCCGGAATTTGTGGGGTACCCTTTTCCATCATCCAAAGGAAACAGTAGGCCAATCATGCGATCACTCCTATTTTCAGTTTTTTTTTTCTTCAAAGGAATCTGGATGAAACAAAAACAGCAATATTTTTGTTACCTTCTCCTTTCTCTTCATTTTGAATGATGAATCTTTCATTGCTTCCTGTGAAATCCTCTCATTCCTTAACCTTTTGACTGTGTAGTTAATTTTGGAAAAATTTTACTATTCCAGTTCGGTTAGCATTTGTGGTATATTCCTTGAATTTCAGCACTATGCAATGTTATAAGTTTGAAATTTCAGCCTTAATTTTGTTGAATGAAAAAAAAAGTTTAAGCTTTGCACCACGTGCCGAAACAAATTGGCTGAAGGAAGTTTAAGGGTGCAAAATCCTTGGTGGCTTGTATCGTAGCCAATGAGAGACAAAGGGTAATGAAAAAAAGATAAGGAAGGACAATAAAAATCGGCAAGTTGGATACATTTTTCAACAAATTCATGCACGTCGACAGCATTCAATCGCAAGCAAATCTTTCTTTTTCCGGCCGCATGCTGACCATTCATGTTCTCTCTTTGACATCTTCGTCCATTCATCAATAATTCCCGCGCGCCGAAATTTTCTTTGAGCTTTGAATCACCCCGGGGTTTGTGTGAAAAAATGTTGTTTTTTGAAAAAAGTGAGCATTCTGGGCACCATTTGAGGTTCCATTTTTTTTTTCAAAATTTCTTCCCCTTCGGGGAGGGGGCACCCCCTCCCCGAACCCCTCCCCCGGCGTTGCGCTTCGCGCAATGCATCGTCGGGTGCGTTCTTTTGTCAGGTGCGCCGGCTGTGATTGCACAGATGCCAGATGTGCGCCGTGGATTCAAAAGTTTAAGAACCACTGAAATAGATGACCTCTAAACGACTGACAGCTGTCCAATTTTAGAGATTTTTGTTTTTTGGCTGCTTGTACCTACTGACTGTGTGGGTACTGTTCTGTCCTTTTTCTTCAATTGTTAAAGTAATTCTCCTCCGAAGAGTATGTTGTGTCGATTATTACAGTTGGCATGGAAGGTATTTTTAAGAATTTTTGCCACCTTCGCACTGTGTAAAAAACGCTTGCAATAATGATCATTGGTCTATCCGCTTTTATACATCGATGAGGAAGAATGTTTGATGTCAGTTTTTCCCAAATCGACTTAAAACCATCGGCAGGTCCATTGCCGACTGAACAGTTTTTGCAAAATCTACCTAACTTTTGTGATCGCAAGGGTTATTTCTGAACATTTCATGCACTGAAATCCCCCACTGTTTTTTACTCCGAATGGAATATAACATGTCGAAATGGTGCGCAGACTCTGGCAAGATAGTCACAAAATCAGTGATCTCTGCTCCTTAAACAGGAAATATGGGCTTTTATAGTTTTTATGGCTTTGGTTTTGTTTTTTTATGGCTTTTAAGCACACTGGTGGTGAAAAAATGAAAATGGTGGTGAAAAAGGGAGTAAATGGATTTGAATGACTACTTTTTACATATTGCTGACCATCGTTCAAAATGACCATCAGGGAGGGTGGATATTTCATCTAGCGGAGTTTTTCGAAGTTCACAGCTCTGTTGGCAATGCACCTCAAGGCACTGTCGCAGTTCGAAACTAACTGTCGGCATTTTCTACAGTGATTAAATTATGATAAATGTAGACGATGTTTATGTCGTCCGCTGAAGGAAGTCAAAATTATAAACCAAAGTATGTTCTTTGGTACCAACCTTGTCTCACTGGGGCACTCATCAGTCATCCTCACTCAGATAAGAGTTGCTGAAAGAGGTCCGAAGCAGCCTGCCGAAACGCTGGAGCGTCTCACCCGAAAGCCTCGTGCAACTCCAGCTGGGTGAGGATTACTGTGAGTGCTCCAGTGAGTCATGGTTGCCACCAAAGAACATCTTTTCGTTTTTTTTACTTCCAACAGCGGACATCGTCTACATTTGTCATTGTTACTCTGAGCCATTCTGAATAACCGGGTCATAGGAGATTTTTGTAAGACTTTTTAAGCACAGGAGCGATGTTATTCCCCATCTAGTAAGTGCCGTTGAATGCATTCCTTCGAGTAATGTGTTTTGCGGCGCATGCGAAATGGGGAATGACATTGCCCTGTGCTTCAAAAGTCTTAAAAAAATCTCCTGTGGCCCAGGGCATTCATAATGGCTCCGTGTCTAGGAACACCGGTAAAGGTGTTTGCTCCATTGACAAAAATGGAACTGTTGGGTGTTGGCGGTGTTTACTTCTGCCACAAAAGTAAACACCGCCAACACCCAACAGTTCCATTCATGATGCCTTCTGCAGCCCGAAAAACCATTCATTGACAAAAATGTGGGGTTAAGAACAGGGTGCAATTCTTCAATCCCCATATGTAAAAAACAGGGGCACCAAATTGTTCCAGTACAGGGGTAGAAAAATCCTAGTTATGGCCCTGGCCTGTAATGTTAACAAAACTACAAAACTAACAAAATTGGACAGTATGGATTTTGTCATTTCTCAATAAACATCTAGCAGCATTTGCCTCTCTGCTCTGGGTTTCTACCTCCTTCACGTTTTAATACATATTCAGGGTGGTTTTAAAAAAGTTTACTGCTTTTTAAAAATTAACAAAGAAAACAGATTAAAGTCTATCTTTACTTAGAATTTCGTATGAGGTCGCTGAAAGTTTGTTTCCAGGTCGCACGTTGCCTGGAGGAAGTGGCGGTTGTTGACGTCATTCGCAACATTTTTGCTAATTCCTATTTTTCCATCAACGGCATCAATGCAGCGTGCGACACCATTCAGTTTTTTTCTCTTTATTAAGAAGTTTTGATCACATTTAGGGCTTCCCTGGCTCCCATTGGTCTGACCACATCTGAAAAGCTGTCATTTGTTTATGAAACACAAATTTCTTCGCATTGATCACGTATTTGTGATCGGTCTGTGACTTAAACACTGCTCAGAACATTGCTCAGTAACACTACACTGCTAATTTTCCTGTCGCCAAAAACAAAGCGAGCAGCCTGCCGCTGAATACGATCTAAAGTAATCGGAAATGAGGAAATGAGCGTCCCAAGTCGTGGAGACATACTCCAGAATTGACCTTGCGAGAGATAAATACATTTTTCCGCGAGTTCTGAGCGAACACTTCCTATAATTCCTTTAAAAAGTAGCTCTGTGACCAGTAATGTTAACAAAACAAACACAATTGGACTTGAAAGCGTTCAACCCTTTTTCATAAACAACGCAGATGTTCAGCTATCCTGTCAGTTTCGATCCAGTGATTGATTTTGAGGATCGAGATTCGCATCTCTCGATTTCAGTTGCCAAATCATTTTTATCAAGGATTGTCATTTGTCTCTCAAGCAAAAGCCTTGCAGCTGACTATGTAGCTCACCTGTTGTTCCACAAAATGATCCTTCAGACTCCGCCAAGACTTTTAAACCCTTTTTTTTCTCGGAAGCTCATGTATCTTCTTTCAGGTAATGGCTTTTAAGGCAAATTATTGTTCCGTTGAACTAATTCAGAACTGTTGAAAGCCCAGAACTGACGGGATTGTTACTGTGATATGCAGTTCACTTGATTTTCCCAAAATTTGAAGAGTATCCCATTCCCATCATGAAAATTAAGCAGTCTCATGAGCTAATCATGCAAAAACTCCTCTTTTTCTGCTTTTTCGAAGGAATACGGATCCAACAAAAACTGCAATGGTTTAAAACGGTGTCCCCTTACCCTTTGTTCATTTTGGATTGTGGGAGAAGTTTCACGAGTAATTTCAAGCTGTTTTCTGCCGACGTCCTGGAATATGGATTGGAAGTAGGAACTTCTTCCGAAACGTTGAGATGAAAAAAATGAATACTTTTATTTGCTTCCAATTAAATCTTCGTTTCAAATTTGAAAAAAGGGCAATGACCCCGTTTTAAAGCATTGCAGAGAAGCCAAGCTTTCTGAATTAGCTGTTGAATCAAACCAAACGGATAACCTTTAAACAACTGCTAGTTTTCCAATTTTAGAGATTTTCTGTTTTTTTTTTTTCTGCACGTGCTGATTGCATGGATACTGTTCTGTCCTTTTTCTATAGTGTTAAAGATGATTCTCCTCCTAAGAGTATCTAGTGTTGTTGGAATGAGCATTGAAAGTGAAAATCTTCATGTAATTTTGCCAACTCCCGGCATCTTTTGAAAAGACGCTTGCTACCTTGGTCTATCTGCATTTATTTACACAGCGGTGAAGTACAAAGTTTATTGTGCAACGTTTAATGCCACTGTATCCAAAATCGACTAAAAACCATCAACAGGTCAATTTTGCAAAAGGTAGCGCAGGGAGAAAGAACTTTCGTTTTGTTTTCAGTGACAGGTGAACAGTTTTCACATAATCGATCTGCCTTGTCTGATCGCAAGGGTGTGTGTTCTGAACATTTTATGCATTGAAATCCTCCGGCTGGTTTTCACTCCAAATGGAGTCAACAGATGTCAAAATGGGGCCAGACTCTGGCAAGATTTACTCAAAAATCACTGACCTGTGCTCAGTTGGCCAGTCATTGAAGGAGGAATTTGTGCTCGATATGAAATTCGAAGTAGAAGCTGATGATAAAAAGACGATTCCACTTTCTCAGAGTTACACGGAGGTGAAGTACAATATTTAATTTTGTATCCAAAATGGACTCAAAACCATCAACAGGTCCATTGCCAATGGTCGTATTGGGCGATAGTTTTTCTTTTCTTTTTTTCAGTGATAAGTGAACAGGGGACTTCTCCTTTCATTCCAGTGTGTCATTGCTCAGGGAGGAACTAGGCTGGGAATCCCTTGCTATGAGGAGAAGGCTCAGAGGGTTTTCCATCTTTCGGAAGTGCATTAAAGGCGAAGGTGGCTGGGCTGGATGCCGTGGCAACCTGATCAAAAACACAGGGTCTACGAGGGCTAGTGACCTCGTTTCATTTGTCCCACCATCACTGTCAAAAAATGTCGCTAGGTTCTCATTCCTAAACAATTTCCTGTTTCTCTGGAACAGGCTTGGAATTTCCCATGACATGTTGAACAAATCTGACACCAGTTTTTTATCTGCCATAAAGCCCAAGCTTAGTGTATTACCTCATTAGGTTGGTTCCAACCTTGATTAGGTAGCTACTTGTTTATTCCCTGCTTAGTTTCTTTTCTACAAGGATCATTGTCTAACCATGCCTTTTTCTCGTTCTCTTTATTTTTACATGCATTGAATAATGAAACATTAAATTTATGGTGAGCTGTCAATTATTGTGCACCGTTTTGGGCCTGTTTTTTGTGATCCAATGATCTTCCTGCTGCTGAAATCATCTCCGACCTTGTGGACGATGCCATCGGTGGAATTTTCACATTACATACCTACCTGACCTGGTTCGTTGCTATTTGTTTGTTTTTTCTTTTTTGACATTGCCATCGACAACACCCACATTGGGTTTCTAAAAATTCACTTCATGCACCAATGGTTTGCACTTGCATTCCACGTTTCGTTTCTTTTTGTGTAACCTACATCCGTTCACCTCGCTGGCCGAAAAGATGCATGCTGCCTCGGTGAGAGAACATGACGACTTTATTGTTGTCGTGGTAATAGCCGAGGCAAAAAAATGATGCATGCCTGACCGGGGTTTACCACGTCCAATGGCTTTTATTGCCTGTGGCCCCCAACATAGTAATAGTTTTCACATAGGTACTCTATCTGCGATATCTGATCATAATGGTGTGTTCTGAAGATTTCATGCACTGAAATCCTCCGGTTGTTTTTCACTCCGAATGGAGTCAACAGATGTCAAAATGGAGCCAGACTCTGGCAAGATAGTTCCAAAAATCAGTGACCTGTGCTCAATTGGTCCTGCATTGAAAGAGGAATTTGTGATCGATATGAAATTGGAAATAGAAGCAGATTGCAAATACGATTCCACTTTCTCAGAGTTGCTGCATTCGTCAATTGATGAGAAGAGTCCGTTTAGTGATCCTGTTCGTGAAGTGGTTTGTGACCAGGATGTTAAGATGGAGCCAGAACTCTCTGATAGAAAGGTCACCACATCACGAAAAGATGTCAAATGGGATGTTAATGATACGTTCCTGAAAGTTGACGATGGAAATTTTCAGATGGAAGATTATAAAGGCATTACTGAAACAAAAATCGATCCTTTGCTACTTTCGGATGAAACGGGCACCACAGGTCAGGGTTGTTTTGGTTTTCCAGTTTTTGCCAGCCTTCTTACAGGATTAACAACAACGTTTCACATTTTTCAGATGATTCATACATATCAATTTCATTTTTCAGTGATTGCACCAAAAGGGCCGCCATGGTTGATGATGCTTGTAAAGTAGATTAGGTGCTGAAACGTTGGAAAGGTTCATCCTTGAGCCTCTAGACTAGCTGGGTCAAGGTGACTGATGATGAGTGACACAGGGTGGTGCCAAAATAAATCTTCTGGTCTTTTATTTTTGACTTCTCACAGGAGATGACACTAATCTGGTCAAACTTAAATAAAATATGTCAAAGTGTGGTATTTCTTTTGCCGGAAAAATGTAACTATCATCTTGTTACTCTGAATTCGAGCTGCCAGGTTGCTTGTTGGTTTTTTTTCTTGGATTAATGGCAAGTTTTTTTAAGCGAACGACAAAAGAGACAGATGCATTATTTCTGTTCTTCTATCGCCATTTGCCAAAACCACAATGTATTCGAAGATAACGTTATCTTGTTTCGAGCAAAATCATCACCACCGAATCTCACATCTGGCTTCGGCAGATCAAATAAATTCTGAAACAAAGCTTTGATTTCTTGTGAATTTGATCGAACACACGCCAGCTGTTTTGTGTTTTCTGATTGTGATCTTATATGTGAGAACAAAACCATGATCAACAGCAGTATCATTTGTGTTTTTTTGTCTTTGTCCAAAAACATTGCTCAACAGAGCAATGCGTCAGCATGTTTAAAGAAATCATATTTCCAGCAAAATCATCGCCAGACCTCTCCGAAGGATGTAGCAATACCGTGATGAACATTATTTAGCAATTTTCATGTGAAAGACAATAACTGCTTCTGTTGGCCATGTGAGTTGTGATCTTTCTCGCAGGTTGATGGCACCCAACAGCTGATGAGCTCTTTTTCCTCTTTCGTTCGCTATCATGGGACGATTTTTCTGATTTCATTTTTTCAGGCAGTCCATCAAGATCCGATGAACAACGTCATCTCGTCTTTCCAGAATCACCAAACAGTTTAAACAAACATGGGCAGAATTCGGATGCTACGGGTGAAAAATTCAAATGCAAGGAATGTAGCTATAAAACAAAATTCTCAAGCAATTTCCAACGCCACCAAGTCATCCATTCTTCAGAGCGACCTATCAAGTGCAACAAGTGTGGCAACAGTTTCAAACATTCACACAATTTGCAACAACACAAAGTCAGTCACTCGTCACAGAGACAATTTAAATGTGACAAGTGTGACTTCAGCACAAATCACCAAAGGAGCCTCAAAAAGCATCGAACCATTCACTCTTCAGACAGACCATTTAAATGTGACAAGTGTGACTTCAGTACAAAGTTCCCAATGAGCTTGAAACATCATCAAATCCGTCACTCTTCAGACAGACCATTTAAATGTGACAAGTGTCTCTACAGTGCAGCATGTCTGTGGGATGTTAAGCAGCATCAAATTTGTCATTCGTCGGAGAAGCAATTCAAATGTGACAATTGTGACTACAGTACAAAGTCCCCGAATTACTTGAAACAGCATCAAAGCATTCATTCTTCACTCAAGCCGTTTAAATGTGACAAGTGTGATTACAGTGCAGTGCGTCTGGGGAACCTGAGGAGGCATCAAATTTGTCACTCTTCGGAAAAGCCATTGAAATGTGGCAAGTAAGTATGACCACACTGTAAATTGTCGAAAGGAATTTCAGGCGACATCGCATCCGTCACTCGTCATCAAATCATGTCACAGACGGACCAATTAAATGTGAAAAGTAGTGTGACTTCAGTACAAAGTACCCAGGAAAATTGAAGCATCATCAAGTCTGTCGCTCATCAGACAGGACATTTAAATGTGAAAAATGTGAACACAGTGCATCGTGCGCAAAAAACTTGAAACAGCATCAAATTTATCACTCTCAGTCCAATTTACTGTGCATGCGACTTCTGTAAGTAAGTAACCAAGTACTGAAAGCGTCATCAAATCCGCCACTCATCAGACAGGACACTTAAATGTGACAAAAACGACTACAGTGCAAATTACCTAAATGCTTTGAAGCGTCACCAAAACCGTCACTTCGTGTGTTTGGTCACTTTGGTGTGATGAATCACATTCCATTCAATGGTGAAACGCGTTACGCGTTGCTGCTTCACAAACAAATCAAAGCATTTCATTTGCAGGCTGGCCTGCACAAAATTAGTCCTTCGTGTTAGTCCTTCACAAAATTAGTCCTTCGTGTTAGTCCTTCACAAAATTAGTCCTTCGTGTTAGTCCTTCACAAAATTAGTCCTTTGTGTTTGTCCTTCACAAAATTAGTCCTTCGTGTTAGTCCACAAAATTAGTCCTTCGTGTTAGTCCTTCACAAAATTAGTCCTTCGTGTTAGTCCTTCACAAAATTAGTCCTTCGTGTTAGTCCTTCACAAAATTAGTCCTTCGTGTTAGTCCTTCACAAAATTAGTTTTTCGTGTTAGTCCTTCACAAAATTAGTCCTTCGTGTTAGTCCTTCACAAAATTAGTCCTTCGTGTTAGTCCTTCACAAAATTAGTCCTTCGTGTTAGTCCTTCACAAAATTAGTCCTTCGTGTTAGTCCTTCACAAAATTAATCCTTCGTTTTATGCCTTCACAAAATTAGTCCTTCGTGTTAGTCCTTCACAAAATTAGTCCTTCGTGTTAGTCCTTCACAAAATTAGTCCTTCGTTTTATGCCTTCACAAAATTAGTCCTTCGTGTTAGTCCTTCACAAAATTAGTCCTTCGTGTTAGTCCTTCACAAAATTAGTCCTTCGTGTTAGCACTTCACAAAATTAATCCTTCGTGTTAGTCCTTCACAAAATTAGTCCTTCGTGTTAGTCCTTCACAAAATTAGTCCTTTGTGTTTGTCCTTCACAAAATTAGTCCTTCGTGTTAGTCCACAAAATTAGTCCTTCGTGTTAGTCCTTCACAAAATTAGTCCTTCGTGTTAGTCCTTCACAAAATTAGTCCTTCGTGTTAGTCCTTCACAAAATTAGTCCTTCGTGTTAGTCCTTCACAAAATTAGTTTTTCGTGTTAGTCCTTCACAAAATTAGTCCTTCGTGTTAGTCCTTCACAAAATTAGTCCTTCGTGTTAGTCCTTCACAAAATTAGTCCTTTGTGTTTGTCCTTCACAAAATTAGCCTTCGTGTTAGTCCTTCACAAAATTAATCCTTCGTTTTATGCCTTCACAAAATTAGTCCTTCGTGTTAGTCCTTCACAAAATTAGTCATTCGTGTTAGTCCTTCACAAAATTAGTCCTTCGTGTTAGTCCTTCACAAAATTAGTCCTTCGTGTTAGTCCTTCACAAAATTAGTCCTTCGTGTTAGTCCTTCACAAAATTAGTCCTTCGTGTTAGTCCTTCACAAAATTAGTCCTTCGTTTTATGCCTTCACAAAATTAGTCCTTCGTGTTAGTCCTTCACAAAATTAGTCCTTCGTGTTAGTCCTTCGTGTTAGTCCTTCACAAAATTAGTCCTTCGTGTTAGTCCTTCACAAAATTAGCCCTTCGTGTTCGTCCTTCACAAAATTAGTCCTTCATGTTAGTCCTTCACAAAATTAGTCCTTCGTGTTCGTCCTTCACAAAATTAGTCCTTCGTGTTAGTCCTTCACAAAATTAGTCCTTCGTGTTAGTCTTTCACAAAATTAGTCCTTCACAAAATTAGTCCTTCGTGTTAGTCCTTCACAAAATTAGTCCTTCACAAAGGATCAGATGTGACTTGTGGGAAATACAGCACATCGGATGAAACAAATCCAGAAAAGTCAAGAAAAAATGGGCACATTGCCATGTGACGAGTGTGACCACTTTGTCAAAAATAAAAAAAATAAAAATAAAAAGGTGGGCATCTGACACAGTCTCTCTATCTCTCCATGCCTCTAGGAATCCACTGCCCGGCTGTCTGAATCAATTTTAGTTGAATTTTGTCACTTTTAATTCTAATATCATTTCTGACTTATTATTTAGCCGTATTGTTTAACTCACATTCAGCTTCAACTCAATAGCCAATTTCATGGAAGATTTGTGTTGCAAAATTTGATTGCTATGAACTGCTTACTGAATTGAAGATCAGTGTGGCTTATAATGAAGATTATGACTGGTTAGTTCAGTGAAGATTAACTGTTGATTCGTGTATTCTGTGGAACATGAAAATCATAATGCGATTCTTTCAATCCTTAAAGTGTTTCTCTTTATTAATCTGCAATTTTTCTTTTTTTATACCTTCTCAAAACGAGTCAACATTCTTTGTTCTTCTTTCCTTTTCTCAAAATGTATTTGCATTTTTTTGCCTTCACGGAAATAAATCCAGCTTCAACCAATGACAATTAAAATCTGTTTGTTTTTCTTGGGAAGGAATGCCTCATTTTTTT